>LNAC01000456.1:131593-249677 GCA_002007465.1 Ailurus styani | reverse complement strand
TATATATATATATATATATATATATATATATATACCACATCTTCTTTATCCATTCATCTGTTGATGGACATCTAGGTTCTTTCCCTACTTTGGCTATTGTGGACATTGCTGCTATAAACATTGAGGTGCATGTGCCCCTGAGGATCACTACATTTTATCTTTAGGGTAAATACCCAGTAGTGTAATTGCTGGGTTGTAGGGTAGCTCTATTTTCAACTTTTTGAGGAACCTCCATACTGTTTTCCAGAGTGGCTACACCAGCTTGCATTCCCACCAACAGTGTAGGAGGGTTCCCCTTTCTCCGCATCCTCACCAACATCTGTCGTTTCCTGACTTGTTGATTTTAGCCATTCTGACTGGTGTGAGGTGGTATCTCACTGTGGTTTTGATTTGTATTTCCCTGATGCCGAGTGATGTTGAGCACTTTCTCATGAAGACAACCCAACTTTTAAAACCTACGAATAGTCATTTCTTCAGAGTGTGTGTGTGTATATATATATACACATATACATATATATATATATACACATATATATATACACTGTGTATGTGTACGTGTGTATATATATATATATATACACACGTACACACACACAGCCAATAAGCATATGAAAAGATGCTTGGCATTATTACTCATTAGGGAAATGCAAACCAAAATCATGACATTCTTCTTCAAACCCACTAATGGCTATAATCAAAAAGGCAAATAACAATTGTTAGAATGTGACAAAGTTGGAGCCCTCATATGCTTTGGTAGAAATGTAGAATAGTGCAGCCACTTTGGAAAATAGTCTGGCGGTTCTTCAAATGATTAAATATAGAGTTAACATACACTCCAGCAATTCCACTTCTAGGTATATACTTAAAGTAATTGAAAACAGTTGTTCAAGCAAATATTTAGACATGAATGTTCATGGTAGCATTATTCATAATAGTATTATTATAGAATAATATATTACTCATAATAAAAAGTAGGAACAACTCAATGTCCATCAGCCGATAAATGGATAAATGAGTGTGAGTGAATCGATACAATGTATTATTTGGCTGTAAATAGGAAGTAATGAAACATGTTTCAGTTTGGAGGAACCCTGAAAACATTATGGTAAGTGAAAGAAGCCAATTACGAAAGATCACATTATATGATGACATTTAAATGAAATGTCCAGAATAGGCACATTTAAAGGGACAGAAAATGGGTTAGTGGTTCTTTAGGTCTAGGGGGATGGAGGCATTGGGTGGTGGAGGAAGAAATCACTAAGTTTTGTTTTTGTTTTTTTGAGGTGATGAAACTGGTCTAAAACTGATGTGATAGTTACAAATATCTGTAAATTAAAACCATTAAATAGTATATTTTGAGTGAATTGTATAGTATGTGAATTATATCTCAAGCTGTTAAAGAAATTGAAGTACCTAGAGCTTCACTCATGAAATTTTTTTTTCTTTAAATATTGATTTGAGAGAGAGATTGCAAGAGTTCACATCGGGTAAGGGACCAGAGGGAGAGGGAGAGAGATTCTCAAGCAGACTCCCCATGGCGCATGGGGCCTTTCTCAGGGTTCCATCTCACGACCCATGAAATCACGATCTGAGCCAAAATCGTGAGACGGATGCTTAACTGACTGAGCCACCTGGCCCCACTTATGAAATATTTTTTTTTAAGATTTTATTTATTTATTTGACAGAGAGAGAAATCACAAGTAGGCAGAGAGGCAGGCAGAGAGAGAGGAGAAGCAGGCCCCCTGCTGAGCAGCGAGCCTGATGTGGGGCTCGGTCCCAGGACCCCGAGATCATGACCTGAGCCGAAGGCAGAGGCTTAACCCATTGAGCCACCCAGGTGCCCTGAAATACTCTTAATAAAAATGTTTAGCCTGAACTTAATAAAACCTTGAGGTTTAACTTTTAGGAAATGCAGGGGAGACATGAATATGATAAAGAAGACCACAAGGAAGATAAATATAAAATGTAGGACATTTTAAGGTAAATCTAGAATGTGGGAGTTTTTATGGGAAATATGGCCTGGTTTCTGTCGTGAAGAACAAAAGGGTGGAAGTGGCAATAGGAGATTCATTTAGATGTAAATAACCTAGACATAATAACCAAATGCAATAGATATTTTGGGAAGAATTAGGAAAACTGAATATGATCAAGATATTAGATGGTATTTAAAAATTATTAATGTTGCTAGATAAAATAAAGGTATCATAAGTATGTAAAAAAATTCTTTTTTTAGAGATGCATGTTAAGTATTTTTTTAAAAGATTTTATTTATTTATTTGACACAGAGAGAGAGAGATCACAAGTAGGCAGAGAGGCAGGCAGAGAGAGAGGGGGAAGCAGGCTCTCTGCTCAGCAGGGCCTCGATCCCAGGACCCTGAGATGCGGGCCTCGATCCCAGGACCCTGAGATCATGACCTGAGCCGAAAGCAGAGGCTTTAACCCACTGAGCCACCCAGGTGCCCATGTTAAGTATTTAGAAGTAAAATATGACTAATTTTTACCTTAAAATATTTGAACAAAAAATACATATATGGAAAAATAACAATTATTGAATTTAGGTAAAAGTGTATTTATTCTACTGATCTTCCCGTTTTTCCATATTTAAAAAATTTTACTGATTAAAAATTAAAATCACTCAGTTTGACACCAAATAAATAACAAAAACAGAAACTGTCCTTAAGCATAGAAGGGAGAAAAGATAAAGTTTCCAAATTTGTTATATAAAGCCAACATTATATTGATCTCACATCTGACAAAATAGAGAATGTACAGATCAGTTTTATTAATAATTGTTATGCTGGAATACTAAATAAAACAGTGGGTGAAATCAAGTTTCAAACAATCATGTAGGGGCACCTGGGTGGCTCACTCTATAAGCGTCTGCCTTGGGCTCAGGTCGTGATCCCAGGGTCCTGGGATGGAGCCCCATATTGGGCTTCCTGCTCAGTGGGAAGCCTGCTTCTCCATCTCCCCCTCCCCCTGCTCATGTTCCCTCTCTTGCTGTGTCTCTCTCTGTCAAATAAATAAATAAAATCTTTAAAAAAATAAAAATAAAAATAAATAAAACAATCATGTAACGTAATCATGCTTACATTCCTGGAATGAACTCTTGGAATTCACCTGTGAAACCATTAATCCTGGCACTTTCTGGGAAAGTAGCTTCTTTTTTTTTTTTTAAAGATTTTTATTTATTCATTTGACAGAGAGAGAGATTACAAGTAGGCAGAGAGGCAGGCAGAGAGAGAGGAGAGAGGAGGAAGCAGGCTCCCTGCTGAGCAGAGAGCCCGATGTGGGCCTCGATCCCAGGACCCTGGGATCATGACCTGAGCCGGAGGCAGCGGCCTTAACCCACTGAGCCACCCAGGCACCCAGTAGCTTCTTTTTAAAAATTTTTTTAAATTTAAAAATGTTTTACTTAAATTCAGTTTAATTAACATATACTGTATTATTAGTTTCAGAGGTAGAATTTAGTGTTTCATCAGTTGCATACAATACCACCCAGTACTCATTACTTCAAGTGCCCTCCTTAATGCCCATCACCCAGTTACCCCATCCAGCAACCCTCTACTTCCTAGAGTTAAGAGTCTCTTATGTTTGTCTCCCTCTCTGTTTTCATCTCATTTTATTTTCCCTTCCCTTCCCCTATGTTCATCTGTTGTGTTTCTTAAATTCCACATATGAACGAAGTCATGGTATTTGTCTTTCTCTGACTTATTTTGCTTAGTATATGCCCCCTAGTTCCATCCATGTCGTTGCAAATGGCAAGATTTCTTTTTTTTTTCTCTCTGATGGCTGAGTAATATCCGTGTGTGTTTGTGTGTGTGTGTACCACGTCTTCTTAATCCATTCATCTGTTGATGGACATCTGGGAATCTTTCCATATTTTGGCTATTGTTGACACTGCTATAAACATTGGGGTGCATGTGCCCCTTCAAATCAGTATTTTTTGTATCCTTTGGATAAATACCCAGTAGTGCAATTGCTGGGTCGTAGGGTAGCTCTGTTTTTAACGTTTTGAGGAACCTCCATACTGTTTTCCAGAGTAGCTGTACCAGTTTGCATTCCCACCAATAGTGGAAGAGGGTTCCTCTTTCTCCACACCCTTTCCAACATCTGTTGTTTCCTCAGTTGTTCATTTTAGTTGGGAAAGTAGCTTCTTTGGTAACATTCTTAATTTCTTCCAGGATTCTTGACCTGAAATCAAAAGTCATTAATCATGTTTGATGATGAAACGTGCTGGGGTATTCCCATTATAGAGAGGAAAAAAGGATATCTACTATTGGTGTTATTTAACACTGTTCTGGAAGTCAGTCAGATAAACTCACAGAATAAACTAAAATACATCAGTATTGGAGAGGAGGCAGAATCATCATGATACCTGGAAAACCCTTTAGTCAAGTTATTGGTTACAGAACTCATATTAAAAACCATTAGTTTTTCTGTTTAATGTATTCAACAAATATTACTTGAAAGCCCATACAAGCAATAATATCTTTTAGAAAATGTAATGAAAGGGGCTCCTGGGTGGTGCAGTTGACTAAGCACCTAAGTCTTGGTTTCGGCTTAGGTTGTGATCTCAGGGTCTGGAGATCAAGCCCCATATTGGGTTCTGCGCGCAGAGTGAAATCTGCTTCAGATTCTCTCTCCCTCTCTCTCTGCCCCTCCTGCTTATGCATGCACACACTCTCTCTCTAAAATGAAGAAATCTTAGGGGGGAAAAAAGAAAATGTAATGGAAGAGCAATACTCAGGTGGCTGAGTCAGTGGTGCATATGACTCTTGATCTTGGGGTTGTGAATTCAAGCCCCATGTTGGGTACAGAGATTTTTTTTTTTTTTAATGTAATGGAAGAGAAGATCTCATTCACTATAGCATGAGAAAAAAATATAATAACTTGGAAAAAATTAATCTGCCAGCTCTATTTTAAGAAACTTGAAAAGTATACTCTGATAGGCATGAAAGAAAAAAAAATCAAGAGATACACTTCATTCTTGGATTGGAAGATTCAATATTACCAAAAAAAAAATCAATATTAAAATTTTTTCTAGAGTTAATCCACAAAATCTGTATATCCCCAACCAGAATAACAGCCAAATATTCTTTTGGAACTTGACAAAGTAATCAAAAGTTCTTATGGAAAAATAATCTGTGAGAATTGTCAGGAAAGCTGAAATAAAGGATTAGAGTGTGAGTAGGTCTAACGATGTATTAGAGAGCTGTAGTAATGTATTTAAATGTATTAAATGTATTAAAGCTGTAGTAATGTATTTAAATGTAGTAAAGAGCTGTAGTAATCCGAATACTGTGACTCTTGCTACAGGAATAGACAGCAAAGAATGGAATAGAAAAGAGAATTTAAATCCAAATTGGTAGTAATGATAGCACTTCACGTTGTTGGTGGTATGTAACTGGCTACCCATTTGAGGGAAAAAAATATAAAACTTGATCAGATAAATTCCAGAAATATCAATGATTTTTAAAAGCTTTTTTTAAAAGAAAAATTATAAATTTGTTAGAAGGAAATATGGGTGAATTTTTTAAAATAATCTTGAAGTAGGTTGGGCCTTTCTAAGGTTTTTTTTTTTAATTCAGAAGCCATAAAAAGGAAAAGATTGATAAATTTGCTTCTGCAAAAATTAATAACTTCATTATAACAAAACCTTTGTCAGGAGATTAATTGACAGACTGGAAAAAACATTGTAATGTGTCAAAAAGGATAATTATCTATCATTCAGAAACTCTTGGTAGTCTGTATATTTGTGCTATATGACCACTCGTATGTAGTATACTCTATTTTACCAAACTCATAATGGAAAGAAATGGAATTACATTTGGAGAGGTAAAATGTGTTGTCTTCTCTTTTTTTTTTTTTTTTTTAAAGATTTTATTTATTCATTTGACACAGAGAGAGAGATTACAAGTAGGTGGAGAGGCAGGCAGAGAGAGAGGAGAGAGGAGGAAGCAGGCTCCTTGCTGAGCAGAGAGCCCGATGTGGGCCTCGATCCCAGGACCCTGGGATCATGACCTGAGCTGAAGGCAGCGGCTTTATCCCACTGAGCCACCCAGGCGCCCTGTTGTCTTCTCTTGAGTAGGAGCATTAGAACACGATAGTGTGGGCTCTAGAACAGGTGTCCTCGGTTTGCTTTATAACCCCACTGATAACTCTGTGACCTTGGCAGAGTTTCTCAACCTTTCTACCTTTCATTTTATCTCCAAACGAGATAATACCCTCTGCCTCACAGGGCTGTGAGGATTAAATGAGATAACACATGCAAAGTGCTTAGCCTTAGAATATGCCTGGCATATTCTAAGGACCCAGTAAATGTTAGCTGTCATCATTAGTGTTAGTATTAGAGCTCCTACTACTCTTTTCATTACCTTTCTTATTTGATACTGGTAATATTTTAAAATTAACTTGTATGTTTTAGAATTAACAGATATTTCATATGAATAATAATCATTTTATCCTCATTACTACTTTGTTTTTTTTTTGTTGTTTTTTTTTTTAAAGATTTTATTTATTTATTTTACAGAGGGAGAGAGATCACAAGGATGCAGAGAGGCAGAGAGGCAGGCAGAGAGAGGGGGAAGCAGGCTCCCCGCTGAGCAGGGAGCCCGATGTGGGCCTCGATCCCAGGACCCTGAGATCATGACCTGAGCCGAAAGCAGAGGCATTAACCCACTGAGCCACCCAGGCGCCCTGGAATACCAGTTTAACCCTTTCAAATTTATTCTCATTTTTGTTTTGTTTAATGAATGCTTTTAATTCTGATTATTTCACTTTCCTCCTCTAACGTTTTTGAAAGGGTACTGAAATATTTTGGCACATAGAGAGTAATTTGTGGCTTGGTTACTCTTCATCCCATAACTAGTCATTCTGCAAAAACCAACTTGTGTTTTAAATACCCGAAGAATCCCTGGGAGTTAAGTTGAATCATTGAGTTTACAAAACTAGCTTCCCTTTGCCTGCCTCATGGATTTCCAGTCCATTTGGGATTTCATGAATCATAATGACCTCAAAACACTGAATTTAGTACTGAACTAAGCTGATCTTGGATTTAGAATTAGATTCAAAGGGTGATTGGTCATTCAGGCTTATCCTAAAAGTAAATCTGGATATTCTGGAACTGATTATCTGGAGGTGAGAGAGGGGCGCCTATGGTTAGCATATAACTAATCAGTTCACTCAACACAAACAGTCCTGTGTACATAGCATTTTGTTTCATCTTTGCTTTGATGAATGTGAAAACCGTACTCTACCAGGTGCATGGCATTGTGCCAGTCATAGTGGGGATTTACCAAGTGTAATCCAATCTGGCTGGTAGTAATCAGCCAATCATCCAGCTTTTGGCAATGTCTTGCAAAGAGAGGCCTCTTTCCGGTATATATAAAAGCAGTTCCTCTCTAGTTCTGCTGTACATTTCTGGGTTAATTAGTAAGTTCTTTTTTTTTTTTTCCTATTTAGATTATAGCCCTTTTGTTTCCTCTCATTGACCTTATTTTCCAAGCTTTAGATGCTTTGCTTGAAAGTTTCTTACATAATTTACCAGACCTCTTCTAAAGGACTTACCTCTGATTGTTATGGTATGGAAGTAATGAGTTGATTGTTTTAACTATTCACCTCAGACTAATTTTTGAAGAATTCAAAAGGATATATTGAACTAAAAAATATATGTGTGTGTGAAATAGGAACATGGGGGACCAGCGTTGGTCTTAGTACTTTGGCAGTCTGTATCTCTCTCTAGTAAATGCTTCTGAACAAAATCTCCAGAGAGATGGTGATATGTTGAAGAGAAGGTAAAAATTGAAATCATAAAGCATTGGGGAGTGAGAAAGAATAGGTGCAAGAGAGAAATTGCGTAGGTTAAGAGTTTGGTGAACACAGAATGAAATACAGTTCATTAGAACAGTCTGCAGCAGGTAGGTTAAAATTTAATATTAAAATCTTACATTGAGGGACGCCTGAGTGGCTCAGTCGGTTAAGCAGCTGCCTTTGGCTCACGTCATGATCCCAGGGTCCTGGGATCAAGTCCCTCATTGGGCTCCTTGCTTGGCGGGGAGCCTGCTTCTCTCTCTGCCTCTGCCTGCCACTCTGCCAGCTTGTGCTCTCTCCCTTTGTTTTTTTTTTTTTCCTGTTTACTCTTTTGTTTAAATAGCTTATTGAGATGTAATTTGCATACCCTATTAAAAAATTCTGCCACTTAAAGTGTACAATTCAGCACTTTTTTGTATATTCACAGTTATTCATCTATCACCTCAATTATAGAACATTTTCATTACCCCCAGAAGAAACCCTGTATCCATCAGTAGTCACTCTCCATTTCTTATAAACTCCCCAGCCTTAGGCAATAACTATTTTACTTTCTTTCCCTATACATATGGCTATTGTGGATATTTTATATAAATGGGATTATATAGTATGTGGTCTTTTATGATTGGCTTTTTTCACCAGCATAATGTTTTCAGGGTTCATCCATGTTGTACCATGTACTTTTTGGTACAAGTAATACTATGTTTTTATGGCCAAGTAATATTCTGTTGCTAAATATTCACATTTTATTTATCCATTCATCAGTTGATAGACGTTGGGGTTGTTTCCACTTTTTGGCTATTATAAATAATGCAGCTGTGAATACTGTGTATATGTCTTTCAGACATGTTTTCATTTATTTTGGATAGATATGTAGGAGTGGAATTTCTGGGTTATATAACTATGCTAAATATTTTGAGTATCTGTCAGACTGTTTTCCAAATTGGCTGCACCATTTTATATTTCCACCAGCAATGTATAAAGGTTCAAATTTCTCTACAGACTGGCCAGCACTTGTTATTATCTTTTTTATTGTAGTAACTGTAGTACGTGTGAAGAAGTATCTCATTGTGGTTTTGATTTGTATCAAAATCAAAAGCATTTAAATGCATTTTTTAGCTGATTGGTTTCAACAAGCCTTTTGTTAAGGAGGTAGTGATCTAGAATAAAGAGGACATTTTTTTTTTTGTGGGAGACAAAGACTCAGGTTTTAGTCATTTCTGCTATTTATAGGCTCTTTTACCTTGGATGGGTTCCTTATCCTTAAAATGTCACTAATTCTCAGGCACCTGGTTGGCTCAGTCAGTTAAGCATCTTCCTCTGGCTCAGGTCATGATCCCAGAGTGGTGGGATCAAGCCTACATTGGGCTCCCTGCTCAACAGGGAGTCTGCTTCACCTTCTTCCTCTGCCCCTGCCCCCTGCTCGTTCTCTCTCTCTCTCAGGCGCTCTCTCTCTCTCTTGCAAATAAATAAAATCTTTTTTAAAAATGTCACTGATTCTCTCCCTTTCTTACAGAATGGGCATGAAAATCAGTTGAAATAATGAGAAAAGTTTTTTGTAAGCTCTAAGGGATAACCAAATGTTCTCTGATATTACCATAGTTAGGCTACTCAGGAAGGCAGAGAACGTTCATAAGGGAGAGCATCACTAAAAAGGGGACTCTGTTTCTGTTTCTTTTCCTTTCTATCTGTAGCACCAACTTGGCCACAAGGAATTAAGCTAAACTGATGTGAATAGCAACCTCTTGAGCTCAACTTCAATTTGTTCTTGAAGGGTGGTGTAATGAAGTCATTAAAATAATTAAAAATTAGTAACATTTTCTCATCCATTTATTTGTATACAATGTTGGTAGTTATATTTTTTCTATACTTTCTTACAGAATTTACGTTGTCCACTGAATGAAGAGGTAATTGCCCAAGCCCGGAAAATATTCCCTTCAGTGATAAAATACATTGTAGAAATGACTATATGGGAAGAGGAAAAGGAACTGCCTCCTGAACTCCAGATAAGGTGGGGACAGTTTTCAAAAGGGAGAAGTTTTAACAAAGATTATTTATATTGCAAAATAAATGTTGGAAAAATGTTTATGTTGTACTGCTTTTAATTTATCAGCATTATGAAAATTTTGTAGGGAATTATCTTTTGGGGATACTTCCAAAATGACCATTTGTATGAGATGCTCTGCATAGGCACTAAACAGAAGGTAAACCAAAAGAAGACCCTAAACAGGACTTTTAAGAAAGAGCGTTTTGGGGTTTTTGTTTTGTTTCATTTTTGGGAGGTTTTTTTTGGTCAGAAAACAGCCAGGTGTTTTCACATTTTATTAGCTACAGTATAGCCCTAGAGCTGCCTCATTCCCTCCCCTTTCCATCCCCCACCACAGGGTCAGGTGTTCCCAGAAGCCCCTGCCTTAGCTGCCTGTGCCCACTGGAACTCCTGCTGCAGCTGAGCCAGGTCTCCCTCTGTTGCTCTGACTGCCCTTCGAGGTCCTGGAGCTGGGACTCATATCACTGAATTTCAGCTGTGATATAGTCCCTCCTCTTCCCCGCTGTGGTCCAAGCCTCTTCTAGCTCCTGTATGACTAGCACAAGACCCAGAAGTTTAAAGACCACATTGGACCCATCTAGCAGGGCCGCTCCTCCTCATGATATTAACTTTCTGCACCTCAAGCTTCTGCTGCCCTGACATGGATTTACTCAAGTCCTCTGTAGCTGCTGATATTTCACCCCTTTTCCCTGAAGCATAGCTTCTTCTGGATTAGCTCAGCCCTGGCGGGGACAAAAACCTTTCTTTCATTATTTGGCCTGGGGGTCTTGTTCTAAATGATTTATAAGGACCTAGGAGCTACTCATCCAGTAGAGAAGTAAACTGCCTTATTTGATCCTGGACCAACCTCCAGATTCCCCAAGAGGTTTGTGATGGGAATATGGAGACAGCCCTTTCCCTTGTGCTTTGATACCTAGGATTATTTCCCTACTAGTTGTGGAGATTTAACATTTTAAAACTAAAACCCAACAATTTCTAATAGTCAAAGTCTTTTTGTGGCAGTATTTGCTCTTAACTTAGAAATGTACAAGAGAATTCCAGATCTGATATGAAGATATAGTTTGGGCCTCGTGGGAATTTTTCTGTCTCTATAACATTAGGAATTTCACAAAATTGCATCACAAATTTAAATACCATTGTTCTTTGAGTTTGCGGGTTTTTTGCTTTATTTTTAGGAGGAGAGGGAATTAAAAATTTTAATTTATGAAGACATTAAATGTATTGTTTTGACTCTTGCTGGGCAGTAAACTGCTTGGGGAAGTAAAGGTGATCAGAGATTGCATCCACAAATGTTTTAATTACAGATATGTGATAATGTCAGTTAAACTTTTTAAGAAACTTTGTGTTGATAAACATGATACTAGCAATCTGCCTGCCTGAAAAGGGAGAGTTGCTTCAGATTGTATATATAGTGGTACCAGACTTCAGATTCATAGATCTTAGTTTGAGGCCTTCTAACTACTTATTGGCATTGTGACCGTAGGGAAGTTTTCATTTTTTGTTTTTGTTTTTTTTAAAGTAAGCTCTATCCTCAACGTGGGACTTGAACTCTTGACCCCAAGATCAAGAGCCAGATGCTCTACCAGCTGAGCCAGCCAAGCACCCCTGTTTCCTGAACTCAAAGAGGCCTGAGAAAATCAGCCTCCTAGAGTTATGAGGTGGATTGAGTATATTATAAAAGCATATTGTAAACTGTTTAAAACTGATAATAACATCTGACATTTATGTAGCCCATGACAACTGTTTTCACATTTCTTATGAGATCCTCACACCACTCTTGAATGTAGATATTATACTCTTTTTAAAGATGGAAGAGGCACTGTCATCTCAGCAAGATTAAAAGCTTAAGCATCCTAAGGTCCCTCAGTCACATGGTAGTGCTAACACTTTCAATCTGTATACCTTTTTTGGTTAAACTTAAATCTTCTATAAAACCAGTATCACTTCAAGTAAGTAGAAAGTAAAAGCAAAAATAAACTCAATAAAAACTAAGTGTTAATAAAATCTTACCATTTATCTTTGCTTACCTGAAGGTCCTGAGCCCAGGGCTGTCTCCCTTTGTGCAGTAAGAGATTAGCAAGAGTTAAGAGTAGTGTTAAAAACATATTGTCAGGGATGCCTGGGTGGCTCAATTGGTTAAGCGTCTGCCTTCGGTTCAGGTTATGATCTCAGGGTCCTGGGACCAAGTCCCACATCAGCTCTCTGCTCAGCGGGAGCCTGCTTCTCCCTCTCTCTCTCTCTGACAAATAAATAAAATCTTTAAACAAACAAACAAACATATTACCACTAAAGTAATAATTTATATTGAGAGGTAATAAAAAGAATGAAATGGTAATACTTTTATCAGGGTTTTTAAAGTTTCATGGCATTGTAGCACTTAAAATAACTTCCTTTATCAGTATTGCTGTGGTGCTTTCTCATGCGTAAGAAACTACATGGTGGTGCTTTGGTACAGATGTTATATATTATTTTAGTCTATTTTTCACATTTTCCTTTATTTGTTTCAGTATCTGAATATATATCTTTTTCTTTTAACAGGGAGAAAAATGAAAGATACTATTGTGTCCTTTTCAATGATGAACACCATTCGTATGACCATGTCATATACAGTTTACAAAGAGCTCTTGACTGTGAGCTCGCAGAGGCCCAGTTGCACACCACTGCCATAGATAAAGAGGTTTGTGAGCTTCGTTTGAATTCTTGTGCTCCCTACATCAACTTCCTGGGAGTCAGCTGTTGACTGAGCTATTGCCAAGTGCTCCTCAGTAATACAATGTGTTAGGAACAATCATAACTCTTCTTTTATTCCTTATATCTGAGGTTAATTGGTTAAAACTTGATTTTTCCGTATATTATAATTGTAGATAAACTGTTAGCTTTCTTCTTTTATTCTAAATAATTAGAAAGTTACTGAATATATTTGGTAAAAGGTAGTAAAGAATGTCAGCTTTAGTCTGTTTCTATAACTATTTATTAAAATAGCATTATTGAGTGTATGAATAAATGCATTAATTATGACATTTTTAACATTTGTTACAACTACTTTTAGCATAATACTGATTCTGTGGTTCAGCTTTTTAAAAAGTATCTATCCAAAGCAAACTGTGTTCCTCAGGTATATAGAGGGAATATTAACTTAATCCTTGTCCTTGAGAGGAGTGTAATACAGTCGAAGCATTAGTAATCAGTGTAGTGGTCCTAGGGCTTGAGGAATCAATATTCTGGTCACACCTGTCATCCGCTAGTAGATGCCAAGTGTGTTGTGGAACACATATTGAGAAATTTTTAAATTTCATTCATGGCAAGTATTTACTTACTTATTTATTTTTTAAAGATTTTATTTATTTGACAGAAAGAGAGTGAGAGAGCACAAGCAAGGGGAATGGCAGTCAGAGGGACAGGGAGAAGCAGGCTCACTTGAGCAGAGAGCCTGTTGCGGGGCTCAATCCCAGGACCCTGGGATCATAAGCTGAGCCGAAGGCAGACTCTTAACTGCTGAAAAGAAGCCTGCATGAAAAGTATTTAAAACATATAGCAGGAGTTTAGTAAAAATGTAAATTATTATTAGAAATAGGGTACACTATAGCAAGTGAACAACTGACATTCTTGCCGAGCAAGAAATCCAGCATCCTCAAGAATATTCTCTACTAGCAGTACCAAAAGTTCTGAAGCTTCATATAGGTGTTAAACATTTATGTTTATTTTCCAGGTATTGCCCATCTTATGACTTTTAGGCAGTTGACAAATGATTAATAATTAAGAGCTCAGTAGGCCTTTGGACTACATATTACTTATTGATTGGGATTGTCATTCTTCTACTTAATTCTCCTGTTTGTTTATAATTAGGGTCGTCGGGCTGTCAAAGCAGGTGCTTTTGCTGCTTGCCAGGAGGCAAAGGAAGATATAAAGGTAATTTTCTGAATTAGGGGTGAAAGAGAATTGTAAGAGGAATTCACATTACAAGAGCCGAAGTCGAACAATTACATTGTTGAAGTGGTTTGGTGTCCTAAGTAAAGGTAGGATTGGGCCATTTAGACCCAGAGATTTGAAGCTTTTTTTTTGAAGAATAGATTACATAAGATTTTTTTTGAAGAATAGATTACCTAGTTAAAACAAATTTTCAAATTAGTGTTTTGTTTTTAATATTCCTTTCATTTTGTAGAGTCATTCAGAAAATGTCTCTCAACATCCGCTTCATGTAGAAGTATTACACTCTGAAGTTATGGCTCATCAGAAATTTGCTTTGCGTCTTGGCTCCTGGATGAATAAAATTATGAGCTATTCAAGTAAGCATATTGCCTATTTTTCTTATTTCTCATAAAATACCGGTTTTTTAAATAGTCACAAATTTGAAAATGTCATTGAGTATAAAACAAAATTTTTCATTTTTGGTTTATACATTTTGATTAATTTTCAGAATTGCATCTCAAACACTTTAAATAATGCTTTATCGGCTTTTGATTCTTTGATGTTGACAGAATTATTCTTGATATCAAACTGGGAAGAGTAATCTTAATTTTTTCACAATTTATTATAGGAATCATACTTTTGGGAGGAATATTATGAGAATAGAATTTATCTGACTTCTTCTGTTTGTAGGTGACTTTAGACAGATCTTTTGTCAAGCATGCCTCAGAGAAGAACCTGGCTCTGAGAATCCCTGTCTCATAAGCAGGTTAATGCTTTGGGATGCAAAGCTTTATAAAGGTAGGTAGATCTTTGCTTATGCTGCTTGCCATGAAGCATGACCTTAAAGAGGAGCTATAATCTTTTCTGTTTATTAAGTCAGTGATCTTGATTGATAAGATACTGTACCTTAAGAAAAAGTTAACTCATCAATATGTATTCTGTGTTAAAACCCAGGGGTACTGTCTTTTAATTATAGTGTCTTTTTGTTTAGTCAGAGCCAGTAAAAAAGAGTATGTATATGTTCAGGTAGTAGTGCCATTATTAAAGCTATGTTAATTTTTATTTTAAAAATCCAAATGCAGAACAAAAAGTGAAAGATGAGAAAAAAGCTAAAGGGAATGGAAAAGGGAAGACATAGAGTAATTTTGAATAAAATAGAATAAAAAGGAATGGAGAAAGCTTGGACAAGGTAGAGTGAAGTAAGGCAAAGTGAAGGGGCAGAAAGAGGGAAAAGGCATATATGTATCTATTTTAAATTCTAGCTATTAGTTATTAATGGGTTAAATGCTACTCATATTTGAGTCCTTGAGGTCTATTAATATGTGAAATGTTTTTAAAATATCCTGCCACTTCTAATAGCTGGAACTTTTTTTTTTGCCTTCGTGATACTTTTCCACTTCCCCCCAAAATGATCCGTAGGTGCCCGTAAGATTCTTCACGAATTGATCTTCAGCAGTTTTTTTATGGAGATGGAATATAAAAAATTCTTTGCTATGGAATTTGTGAAGGTAATTGCTCTTTATAAATAGATATCAATAATAGAAAAAGAAAACCATTTTGGAAATGTAGAAACAAAGCAGATAATTATGAATCAAGAATTTAATTTTATGATTTATTTCTTTGTCAAAAGTCCATTTATTTTAACATTTGAGAGTATGGAAGCAATAGTCTCAGAGAGGAGATAGGTGGAAAATGACCTATTATTTGCCTGGACAGAGCAATAGGAAGTTATTACATTCACACATGCATTCATTCTTCCTAATCATTTGTTTGTTTTATAACAAATAAAATTATAACAAGTAGAAGTGAGTAGTTGAAAGGCGTAGCATGGAAAGGAACAGATATGCATGGTAAAGGGAGGCAGAAATTAGATGAGAAAGAGTTATATTTAACTGAGGCTAAAGAGAAAAGGTGCAGCTTTTTAATATTGTTTTATTGATCTGTTGTCTATCTCTTAGACTATTATATATCATTTACATGTATCATTTACATATATATCATTTACATGTATCGTTTACATATATATCATTTACATGTATCATTTACATGTATCATTTACATATATATCATTCACATGTATATCATTTACACATATCATTTGCATATATATCATTTACATATATCGTTTGCATGTATATCATTTACATATATCATTTGCATATGCAGTGAGGGGCAGAGTCTATCTCTCAAGTTAGATTGCAAGGTAATACGTAACAGGGACTTTCTGAATCTGTCACTTTGCCCTATACAGAGGTATCCAAGGGGTGCCTGGCTGGCTCAGTCAGTAGACCATGTGACTCTTGATATCAAGGATGTGAGTTCAAGCCCCATGATGGGTGTGGAGCCTACTTAAAAAAAAATATGTGTGTGTGTGTGTATAATAAAACATTAAAAGAAAAAGGTATCCAATAAATACTTGTTGGTTTCCTCTGATTTTGAGTTACAGGCAGTTCTGTAAAAATTAAAACCGGTCAGGGTGGAATTGGAAGCAGAGAATAAAATAATGACCGTTGAAGGCAAATGGTACTATAGGACAAGATACCTGCACTCTCTGGATTTGACAAGTAGAGTGTTAGAAGTAACACATTTAGTTTCTTGAAAGATGGTAACAGCTCAAGCTATGAACTCTATTTTTCTAAAACTCTTAGAATATTGGACTGTATCTGTGCTCTGAAATGAATATTTTTTTTCTTCTACAAAATCACTTCTCCCTACTTAAATGAGATTTTTTTTGTACCATGATTACTTCTTTGTAAGAATTCTAATGGATAAAATTAAATATGTAGGCCAAGGATCTAACACTGTGCTTGATACATGACTGAATGTATTATTATTTTTGTTTCCCACTATATCAGGATCAGCTGGTAGAGTTAAGTTGAACCAGTATATTTAACCAGCTGCACCGGTATAGTTAAGAAGTTATTTGCAGCCAGCAACCATTCTGTCTAAGGTTGGATTGAATCCGATTGGTTGGTTTTCTGGGTCCTATCAGTTTTTAAATACTTCGAATATTGCCTCTGTCCTATACCACTGCAGTAGAGTCTGCTAAAGATTGTCTGTTTAGAGAAAGGATATACAGCACTACCACAGTCCTCTATGACTCTTATGTGTGTGTGTGTGTGTGTGTGTGTGTGTTTTGTTTTTTGTCTTTTTATAGTTTTCACTTACAGCTCTGCTAGATTGGATAGCTGAGTTCATATTTGGTCTTTCGTTTGTTATTCTATAACATTTTTGTTCACCACATTGTCTTCTCTCTTTTTTTTTTTTTTTAAGATTTTATTTATTTATTTATTTGACAGAGAGAGAGAGAGATCACAAGTAGGCAAAGAGGCAGGAGGAAACAGGCTCTCTGCCAATCAGAGAGCCCAATGTGGGCCTCGATCCCAGGACCCTGAGATCACGACCTGAGCCGAAGGCAGAGGCTTTAACCCACTGAGCCACCCAGGTGGCCTTGTCTTCTCTTTAGAAATAGGAATTATAGGGGCACCTGGCTAACTTAGTCAATAGACCAGGCAACTCTTGATCTCGGGGTTGTAGGTTCAAGCCCCACGTTGGGTGTAGAGATTACTTAAAAAATACATATTTAAGTAAAAGAATAGGAATTACAGTACTTTTTATCATATGCATAGAAACAAAGCAGCTATTAAAATTGGGATTTTTAAAGTTTTCAATAATTTATCATTGATTCTCCACTTACTGTTATGTCTTTCAGTATTATAAACAGCTGCAGAAAGAATATATCAGTGATGATCATGACAGAAGTATCTCAGTAACTGCACTCTCAGTTCAGATGTTTACTGTTCCTACTCTGGTATGTATTGATCATTTCTTGGCAACCTTTCCAAGTAGGATCTGTTTTGCTTTTTAAGAACTTTGCCTAGTATTGAATCAAATTAATACAATGTCAGAGGGCTAATTTCATTTGGAAAATTGAATAATACTTCAGTGGTATTTGCAAGTAAAGTATACATTAGTGGGACCCACGGACAAGATAGCTTTGGAGTGGGAGTGCTGGCATGACTGTTGTCTAATAGTCCTGATCCCTGTGGGTGGTCAGGTCCAGTACTGGTTTCTCAGATTTTAGACTAACTTGAGAGCTCTGTCTTTTCAATACCCAAGCTACTTTTTTTGCTAATCTTTTATTCTTTAGTTATTGCTTGGGAGCAGGGGTATAGATTAAGATAAAACAAAGCAGGAGGAGAGAGTACTCTCAAGCATTTGTATGAAATAGGTGCTGATATGATACTGTATAGGCCTNTTCTTCCTTTTTTTTTTTTTTTTTTTGGTACTACTACTTTTCATGTTTATTCTGGATAGTTTGGTTAACTATTACTTTCCCATTTCAAAAGCCAGAGAAAAGGATGGAGAAGAGACAGTGGATTAGGAGTGACAGGGAGATAGTAATAGATGGTAATATGATAGAATAGATAGTAATGATAGAAGTCATGAAGTGTATCTATGTTCTGCTTTGCTCATCGTTGCTTACCAAAGATGCACATTTATGTAGATAACCTGTGTGATGGGTGTGGAGTGTCCAGACAGGTGTTACTGAGGAGTAGGGAATTTTTACTTTTAGAAAATAACATCTCAGAATTCGCTGTTCTGTGAGACTAAGGACTGTGTTTGATGCATTTATTTGAAACATTTATTTAAAATGACTCACTGACCAACCAAATGAATGAATGAATGAAGTCCATACTATCATGAGTTAATAATAAAGAATATTCTTGAAATATTCTGCAGGCTCGACATCTTATTGAAGAACAGAATGTTATCTCTGTCATTACTGAAACCCTGCTAGAAGTTTTGCCTGAATACTTAGACAGGAACAATAAATTTAACTTCCAGGGTTATAGCCAGGACAAATTGGGAAGAGTATATGCAGTAATATGTGATCTAAAGTAAGTTGTTCAAGTCAAAAGGTAAGGGTACCTATTAATCACAGTGTGCTTATGTATTCCATTTTATAAATAAACTTCTGATCCTTTTGGTTATTTAGAATTCTCTTTGTAATGATGGCAAGTACAAGGAACTGTAACTGTCTCATGTCAATAAATGTTTTAAGTGAAGGCTTCTTAATATAGAGTTAGAGCCAGGTTAACAAAGAAAGTATTGAGGAGGGGCCTGTTACAGGAACTTTGGGTCTCTTAGGGTCACTAAATGAATCTCCATCATAACTACCATGCCTTCCACTCACTCTTACTCATGCACTTTGGTTCTGTCCCTTTTACATAGTCTATTTGTACATGGTTTCAGATAATCTTGTTGATCTGAGTTTCTTTTTAACTCCCTTTTTCATACATACGACCAAGTTATTGATGCTCATCAGGGGCTTCTTAAGTTTTTTTGTTGAAGAGGATAGAATTTCCTTTTAAACTAAAGTTGGAATCACATGGTAGATCACTTTTGGGATTGCTGGACTTAAAAAGAAATGTTTCTGGACATGTGGGTGGCTCAGTGGGTTAAAGCCTCTGCCTTCAGCTCAGGTCATGATCTCAGGGTCTTGGGATCAAGTTCCGCATTGGGCTCTCTGCTTGGCAGGGAGCCTGCTTCCTCCTTTCTCTCTGCCTGCCTCTCTGCCTACTTGTGATCTCTCTCTCTCAAATAAATAAATAAAATCTTAAAAAAAAAAGAAATGTTTCCATTTATTTTAGAATTGGTGAATATTATAAGGGTGATATTCAATAAATCATAAGTTTCAAAAAACTCTTTTAAGAATATATTAAACACATTTCATTTAGTTTACTATTTAAAGTGAAGAGCTCCAAGGTGTATAAGATTAATTATTTCTAGTCCCCAGGGGGGAAATATCATTCTAATTTTGTCTACTTCTTTTAGTGACCATTTAGGACATAGAGAGGTGGAAACAGGCTTCCCAACTAACCTATAGATAGTTTGGTTTGCTTAAAAATACATTTGACACGGGCACCTGAGTGCTTCGTCAAGTGACTGGCTCTTGATTTCGGCTCAAGTAGTGATCTCAGATTCATGAGATGGAGCCCTGTATTGGGCACGAGCTAAGTGGGAAACCTGTTTCCTTCCCTCTCCCTCTGCCCCTCCCCACATTTTGACCTTCTCTTTGTCTCTCTTTCTCTCTCAAATAAATCTTTTTTTTTTTTTTTTTTTTNTTATTTGACACAGAGAGAGAGATCACAAGTAGGCAGAGAGGCAGGCAGAGAGACAAGGAGAGGAGGAAGCAGGCTCCCTGCTGAGCAGAGAGCCCGATGCGGGCCTCGATCCCAGGACGCTGAGATCATGACCTGAGCCGAAAGCAGAGGCTTTAACCCACTGAGCCACCCAGGCGCCCGTCTCTCAAATAAATCTTTAAAAAATATATTTGTATTTGACAGATTTCTGGAATTGTGTGTTGGATCCTTCATATAACTAAGGAAAAAGTTTCCAGACCTTTTCAAATTCCTTAGTTTTTAAATGTGATTATAAATCTTTCTCTAAAGTTCAGCAAATTATTACATTATTGCAACTTCAGTACAGAGATGGTAGATGAATTCAATAGTGGATCACCATTTAGCCAGTGTGCTTCACAAATTATGCATAAATTAACACATATGCAAAACAAACAAGCAAAAATGCCAAATGGCTGTACTTAAACATATCAGTGTTAAATCAGTGTATTTATTATTCCTTGGTATACTGTATAGGAAAAATCGATTTACTGTGGCCCTCATTACTGTGAAATATTCTTATAGCGGAGTTATTTTTTTAATCCAGGGAAGTGGTACATAATCACCTCATTGTTTTATCACATTTCATTTTGTTTTATGCATTTCTGACTATAGTTATTCTCTACAAATAATTTAGAGTCAGTACATCCCTAGATACTTTACCGTATGTTAAAACTTTAGGGTTGCTGGTTTGGATGTTGACTTTAAAGTTTTCCCAGTCTTCGGATGGTTATTAACAACTTCTCTCCTATATACTTATCTAAATAGAGAATTCTCTAATGACAAGGAGAAGGGGAAATTCACATATTTTGAGCACCTAGAAAATCTGTACTGTGGTTGTCCATCTGTGATAGGCTAGGTCGCTTCCAAGGTTCACTTAAGCAGAACAACTTCTTTTTTTTTATGATTTTATTTATTTATTTGAGAGAGAGAGATCACAAGTAGGCAGAGAGGCAGGCAGAGAGACAGGAGGAAGCAGGCTCCCTGCTGAGCAGAGAGCCCTATGTGGGGTTCAATCCCAGGACCCTGAGATCATGACCTGAGCCAAAGGCAGAGGCTTAACCCACTGAGCCACCCAGGTGTCCCAGAACAACTTCTGAGTAGAGAAGTCAGGCTTAACTTTGACAGCTGCCTCTCATAGAGCCTTCACATTTTGCTAGTATAATCCTAGCTCTGCCCAGAGCTTCTAATTATTTTAAGAAATTAGAATCCATAATGTTGATGAATCAACATTGTCTATAACTTTAAAATTATCTTGGAATGGGAAAGTGAAAAATTTCTTTGTCTTTTGAAATGATAGGTATATCCTAATCAGCAAGCCCACAGCATGGACAGAAAGATTAAGAATGCAGTTCCTTGAAGGTTTTCGGTCTTTTTTGAAGATTCTTACCTGTATGCAGGTATGGTACTTCTTCTGTACATCAGTAAAATAAATTTATTTTTACAAATTTAACCCCGGTCTTTCTTTGTTTTAAGCAAATTTTGGTTGTTATTTGAGGAAGACTATATCTAGTAAAGTAGAAGTATTTAAACACTGCCTCACTGATCCTGCTTTAATAAATCTTTAATAGGTATAATTCTGTATACTTTAGTTAAGTACTGCTATTACTCCTTAATGTTTATTGATTGCTTACTATGTGATATGGTAGTAACCACTTTACATGCATTACCTCTGCTGAGCATCATAGCAGTCTTATGAGGTAGTTATTATTATTTTCATTTTCCATATAAGGGAATTGAAGTCTAGAAATAATTTGACCAAGGTCACATGCAGCTAGAAAGTGACAGCTGGGATTTGAACCCATGCATTCTGACTTTGTATAATAGCCATGTTAAAAAAGCTATGCATGTACGAATATGAATCCTAACGATTTTATATTTTGACAGTAGAGAAGCAAAGAAAGAAGGCCCACTGTATACATATATAGTAATAACTCTTTTCTTATAGGGAATGGAAGAAATCAGAAGACAGGTTGGGCAACACATAGAAGTGGATCCTGACTGGGAGGCTGCCATTGCTATACAGATGCAATTGAAGAATATTTTACTCATGTTCCAAGAGTGGTGTGCTTGTGATGTAAGTAAAATTTATTAGTAGGATCAGTGCCTTTTTAAGTGGTCTAACGGTTATCAGTAGTAAAGTTTTATGTAGCAACTTGCTTGAGGTAAAATTTTATTTAAGTAATTGTGTGTTTGAATTTGTCTTATTAAATTTATTTATTTTTCAAAAAATATATTTTTTAAGATTTTTATTTATTTATTTGACAGAGAGACAGACAGCGAAAGAGGGAATACAAGCAGGGAGAAGCCGGCTTCCTGCTGAGCAGGAAACCCAATGCAGGGCTTGATTCCAGGATCCTGGGATCATGACCTGAGCTGAAGGCAGACACTTAAGGACTGAGCCACCCAGGCGCCCCTGTCTTATTAAATTTAGAAGCAAAATCCAGTGTTTGGTTTTTTGTTTATTTGTTTTTAAAGATTCTGTTTATTTAGAGAGAGAGAGATCATGAGCAGGGGGAGGGACAGAGGGAGAAGGAAAAAGAATCTCAAGCAGTCTCCCCGCTGAGCATGGAGCCCAACATGGGACTGGATGTCACGACCCTGAGATCATGACCTGAGCCAAAATCAAGTCAGATGCTTAACCGACTGAGCAACCCAGGCGCCCCAGAGAATCCGGTTTTTGGTACTTAATTAAAAAATGTGCCCCATGGTATTTTCATTACCTCTGGGAATAGTGGGGTTTAATCAATACAACAAAACACATTTATTTATTTATGTATGCATTTATTTCCTTGGACATGAATGTTAATATGAAAATTAGGATCACAAAGACTTTAAACTATTTCAGTAGTAGAGAAGGGTGGATATTTATTCAATCAAGAGCTCTGTTATGTATATTAAACCATTAAGAAAATTAATTTCAAAATACAGAGCTAATATATTTCTTTTTTTTTTAAGATTTTATTTATTTATTTATTTATTTATTTATTTATTTATTTGACAGAGTGAGAGAGATGAGACAGATCACAAGTAGGCAGAGAGGCAGGCAGAAAGAGGAGGAAGCAGGCTCCTTGCCGAGCAGGGAGCCCAGTGTGGGGCTCAATCCCAGGACCCTGAGATCATGACCTGAGCTAAAGGCAGAGTCTTTTTTTTTTTTTTTTAAGATTTATTTATTTATTTATTTCACAGAGGGAGAGAGATCACAAGGAGGCAGAGAGGCAGGCAGAGAGAGAGAGAGGGGGGGAAGCAGGCTCCCCGCTGAGCAGGGAGCCCGATGCGGGCCTCGATCCCAGGACCCTGAGATCATGACCTGAGCCGAAAGCAGAGGCTTTAACCTACTGAGCCACCCAGGCGCCCAAGGCAGAGTCTTTAACCCACTGAGCCACCCAGGCGCCCCCAGAGCTAATATATTTCTTTATGCAATAATTCTAGACCATAACCCTCTTAAAACACACAATCCTCCCTATATGACTTCATTTATTTCTGTTTTGAGAAAATTGACATTATCTGAATCAAATTCTTTTGATTTCTCTAGTTTCTCTATTCCTCTCATATGACATAGTCTATTCATTACGTTTCTTTGTGTCTTCACACTTGGTCCCATTCTTTTCATCTCTTTCTTTTTAAAACTGAGGTCTCTACCTAGGCTCTTGGTCTGAGCTACTTCTTCCTGGAGTTGGCTTCCTCATTTGTCTCCTCTACTATTTCCCCCTTTCATTCATCTGCCTATACACGCACAGGACTCCCCTTTCCTTAAAATCAACAACAATAAAAGCCCTTAGTTGTCTCTGCTACCTCTGTGAACTGTGAACTCTCTTTTTTCCTCCTTTCTTCTGCTTTACCATGAGCAGTTGATCACAGGTTCAGAGTAGCAGTCATACAGACATGACAGAATTTAATCTAGGCAGTGTAGCTTTGTAGAACAATAAGGACAGGAAATACTGTCCAGCAACTAGAGATATCACATATTTTTTGGCAACCTTCACCTTATGGAAGGCATGCATAATTATTTAAGATGAGGTCAATGTATGTGTTGCTCATCTTGACATTTATCAAATGTTCTGAAGTCACCTACATTTGCTCTTGTCACTCTAGCTTCTGAAACTTCTTTAGGCTTTAGGGTCTGCTTTCTGCCCTTACCAATTGATTGGAACTGCTTTTTGAAAAAAAAATTCAAAGGATTTATGTAGTAACCAAATTCAGAGGGTCTTTCCTAAGCCCCATCTTCCTTAAAATGTGTGTGGCATTGTATTCTGTTGAGTACCTCAATCTTTTTTTTTTTAAGATTTTATTTATTAATTTGAGAGAGAATGAGCACAAGCGGGGTAGCAGCATAGGCAGAGGGAGAAGCAGACTCCCCGCTGAGCAGGGAGCCCAACACAGGGCTCAATCCCAGGACCCTGGGATCATGACCTGAGCCGAAGGCAGATTCTTAACTGACCGAGCCACCCAGGTGTCCCTGTTGAGTACCTTAATCTTTTTGAAACTTTCTTTCCCCTGATTTTTACAAACCTACTTATTCTAATACTTCTGTTATTGATTAAAGATTTCAGTGATTCCTTTTTTCCCCCCAATTCCTTCTGCCTACTAAATGAGACATTCCCAATATTCTCTTCTTAAAGGTCTTTTATTTCTACCACCTCGGTTAAAACTGCAGAGATGACTCTTCTAAGCTATAATATCATTTCTGTTTATGTGCTAGACATTCTTGCTTTGATCTTACACTTATATTTCAAATTCAGTATATTAAATTGGTTTGTCATCATTTCTTTCTACTTCATCTTATACTTTCCCTTCTCAACTTTTCCTTGTTCACCATGATTCATACATTCATCCACACAGAAAAAATCTCAGAGCCACTGCATTCTGTGTGTTAGATGTTAACAGATTTTCAGGGGAAAAAGTTCTATGTTCACATAAGATTGAGAAATGCTAGGTTGAACAAGATCAAATAGGATTCTTTTAAATGCCACTGAACTTTTCAAATCCTTTAATTAATCAAGGTGGTAATTTCTAAGTGGAATATTCCCAGAATTTATTTGCTCATAGAATTCCTTTTTTGCGATAAAATTAGTGTGAGAAACACTGTGTTGAAAAATCAGTTTGACTCTTTTCTCCCTGACATACTACCCCGATTTGAATTTTCCTTATCCTAAATTTATTTTATAATCCTAACTTATTTCCTATGGGTTCTTTCTCTTTTGCCTTGACTGCCCCCACCCCAGTTAAGACCCTGTCCCCTTACACTGAGACTTCTTGGTAATCTTTCTGTTGGTTCCCTTGTCTCCTAACATTACCCTCTTTAGTCTGTCATCTTTAGTAGCACCCATTAATTCTTTTTGAAGCAGTGAATTGACATTGTTACACTTCAGACACAATCAGTGTATTCACATATTGATGCCAAGGTATATTTCCAGCTTAACTGCTCATTAATTTCATCCATAAATCCTTTGATTTATCTAGTTTTTATTCTTCCACAATGACTGAACAGGAGTTGGACTTCCCCTTATTTCTCTGTTTACCCTCTATCTCCGCCTATGATGCCACTGTCACCATAGTCAGTAGAGCTTGTGACCCTTTTTTTTTTAAGATTTTATTTTAGAAAGTAATCAGTAGAGCATGTGACTTTTTTTTTTTTAAGAGTTTACTTTAAAAAAAAAAAGAGTTTACTTTAGAGGGAGAGACAGACAAGCATGCAAGAGCATGATCTCAGGATCATGAGACCAAGCAGGGCTCCAGACTCAGTGGGCAATCTGCTTGAGATTCTCTGCCCCTCTCTCTCCCTCCCCCTCTGCCTCTCCTGTCACCTACTGTCATCTTTTCCCCATACTTAAATTCTGCATATTCTTTTAGAACCCACTCAAAAATGCTTTCATAAATATGTCTTCCCAGTTGTTTGTAATTCTTTTTCCACCCTCTTTGAGTAATTTGTACCATTTACATGGAACTTAAAATGCTTTACTTTGATAGTCCATGTGTGTGTCTATGTCTATCTGTCTGTCTTATATTTCCACCTAGTTTGCAGATCCTCTGTAGGTATCCCTGCTATACATAAAATAATTTTGTGCTTATATTTACTGAATATTTATTGAATGATGTGGGAAAGTAGATAACTTGTTAATCTATTTGCATTTTTATTTTTCTTTTAGGAAGAGCTCTTACTCGTGGCTTATAAAGAATGTCACAAAGCTGTGATGAGGTGCAGTACAAGTTTTATATCTAGTAGCAAGACAGTAGTACAATTGTGTGGTCATACTCTGGAAACTAAGTCCTACAGAGTATCTGAAGATCTTGTAAGCATACATCTGCCGCTCTCTAGGACTCTTGCTGGTGAGCGTTTGTTTTTTGCATGTTTCTGTTAGCTTTGTTTTTCTGATATTCAGGGTAGTGGAATTATTTCTCTTTTTGTTCTGTGCTCAGTATGTACAGACATAGTCAGATCAGATATTGCAGTTAAGAGCTGTCAGTGTCCTTCAAAGAATATCTATCTAAGGATGCTTGTTTACCTGGGCCTTTTTTTATATGTATCAACTAATGGATCCTTATAATACAAACTTAAAGGACTAACTTGGTAACTCATCTTCCACTCAGACTTAAATGTAGCAAAATCTTTTGCTGAATTGTTTTTGTTTCAAATTTTTAAATTCTCATTTTTTTTATTGATATATGGTTAACACACATTGTTACTGGTTTTTAATACTCTTCTCTACCTGATTACGCCAGTGTGTTGTCTGTGTCATTGTTCCTTTCACCACTAAAAGAAATTATAAATTTTCTTTAATCATTCTTTGATATGCATTTCCATGTAAATTGGCCCTGTCAGGTTTTTTTTTTAAACAACTTTATGTAAGTGCATTTATTTATTTATTTTTAAACAATATTGGTAGCAACTTTCTAATTTAGTTGATTGGGAAGTCACGAAGCTCTACTCCCAATGTGGGGCTTGAGCTCACAATCCTGAGATCAAGAATCACCTCAGGGAGCCTGTGTGGCTCAGTCAGTTAAGTGTCTGACTCTTGATTTTACCTCATGTCACGATCTCAAGATCATGGGATTGAACGGGGCTGCAGGCTCAGCAGGCTCAACAGGGAGTCCAGGGAGTCTGCTTGAGATTCTCTGCCCATCTCTCTTATTCCTCCTCTGCCTCTCCCTCCTCCGCCCCCTGCTCTCTTATGCTTGCCTCTCTCTCTTTCTAATATAAATAAAATCTTAAAAAAAAAATAGAAGAGTCACATGCTCTACTGACTGAGCCAGCCCGATGCCCCTACATTTATATTTTTAATTGTGGTAAAATATACATGTAACACAAAATTTATCATTTTAACCATTTTTAAATTTGTATTTTAGTGGCATTAAGTACATCACTTTGTTGCGCAGTCATCACCACCATCCATCTTCAGAATTTTTTTCATCTTCCCCCACTGAAATTTGGTACCTATTCAACATAACCCTTCAATCCCCACTCCCTGCAGTATGTGGCAGTCACCTTTCTACTTTCCACCATTTCTATGACTTGACTACTCTAGGTACCCCCACATAATTAAAATCATACAATATCCTTTATAACTGGCTTATTTCACTTTCTACAGTATCCTTAGTTTATCCATGTTATAGCATCTATCTTCCTTTTTGAGGCTGAATAATATTCCATAGTATATATATATATATGTAATGCCTTTTGCTTATGCATTCATCCACAAATGGATGCTTGCGTTACTTCCACCTTTTGACTGTTGTGAATAATGTTGCTGTGATTATGAGTGTACAAGTATCTGTTTGAACCCTTGTTTTCAATTCTTTGGGGTATGTATCGTAAGTGGAATTGATGGCTCATAAGGTAATTCTACTTTTTAATTTTTTGAGGAACCTCCATACTCTTTTTCATAGCAATTACACCATTTTACATTCCCACTGGCCATGCCCAAGGATTCCATTTTCTCCACATCCTCACCAACACTTCTTATTTTCTATTTATTTATTTATTTATTTTTAAAGATTTTATTTATTCATTTGACACAGAGAGAGAGATTACAAGTAGGCAGAGAGGCAGGCAGAGAGAGAGAAGAGAGGAGGAAGCAGGCTTCCCTGCTGAGCAGAGAGCCCGATGTGGGCCTCGATCCCAGGACCCTGGGATCATGACCTGAGCCGAAGGCAGCGGCTTTAACCCACTGAGCCACCCAGGCGCCCTCTATTTATTTTTTTAAATAGCTATCCTAGCGAGTGAAGTGGTAGCCCATTGTGGTTTTGATGTGCATTTCCCCAATGATTAGTGACTATTGAGCATCTTTTCCTTTGGCCATGTTTATATATTCTTTGGAGAAATGTTTATTCAAGTCCTTTGTATTTTTTTAGTCATATTTATTTGTTGTTGGAGTTTTCTGTATATTCTTGATATTAACTAGGTATCAGATACATGATGTGCAAATATTTTCTCCCATTTTGTGCATTGCCTTTCTACTCTTTTGATTGTGTCCTTTGAAATTATTGCTAAATCTAATGCCTTGAAGCCTTTTCCCTATGTTTTCTTCTAAGAGTTTTATAGTTTTAGCTCCTGTTTTAGCTTTTTAATTAATTTAGTTAAATTTTGTACATGGTATAATTGACATGATTTTTATGTCACTTCTATCTTTATAAAAAATACTTAAATTAGTTTTCATTTCTTTTGATGCTTATTTAAGAGCAGAATAAGAATATCTTGAGAGGGAGCATATTATTTTTTACATAATGTATAAACACACCTTGCATAATGTAGGATGTTAAGTATATTAATATTACTGTGTTTCAAAATTAGAAATCAAAAGTTTGCATTGCTAAACTCAATAAATATATATTTCCATCTCACAAGATTCTAAACTTGAGGAGTTAATGAGACAAATTAACTGGGTTTTTTCCTTTTTCATTTTCTCTTTTTTTATAACTTTTAGGTCTTCATGTGCGTTTAAGCAGGCTGGGAGCTGTTTCAAGACTGCATGAATTTGTGCCTTTTGTAAGTGACTCTATTACGTGTTGATTTACTTATGTCCTACTTCTAAACACCTCTTGGTTGATGAGAGGGAAAAAAAATTTGGAAACCTATCTGAATAATTCCCAATTAGTCCTTATATATCTCTATGTAAGTACATTGAAATCTGAATCACAAGAACTTGGAATTATCTCATTCAGGTCCATCCATTTTACAGATGAGAAAACTGAGGACTGTTTAGTGCCATAACTTTGAGACACATCCAGGCCCTCTGAAAAGTAACAAAATTGCTCATCTGTTTCAGGAGGACTTTCAAGTAGAAGTACTAGTGGAATATCCTCTGCGTTGTCTGGTATTAGTTGCCCAGGTTGTTGCTGAAATGTGGCGAAGAAATGGGCTCTCTCTCATTAGCCAGGTATGGCAAGGCCTGTTTACATTTACGAGTGTGTTCATTCTCTGATTGTTTTTTCTTTTACTTAGTTTTACCTTGTGTCCCTGGATTTTGCTGACTATTTGTTTTCTGTTCTCTTATATAAACTCAGAAATGAAAGTTCTAGTAACCATATAGACATTTATTGTTTTATCCTATTGAGTAGATATATTAAGTGAAAGCCAGTAGAAACCTGTCCATTAATATAGGTCTTTTCTGAAGATTTCCTTTCTTGGGGACCTGTAGTCTTCCCACCACCATTCTTTTTTCTTTATTATTTTTTCTTTTTATTTTTTTAACACTTCATTTATTTATCTGACGGAGAGAGAGCGTGAGCTGGGAGGAAGAGCCAGGGGAGAGGGAGAGGCAGGCTCCCCTCTGAGCAGGGAGCCCAATACGGGATTCGATCCCAGGACTCTGGGATCATAACCTGAGGTGAAGGCAGACGCTTAACTGACTGAGCCACCCGGGTACCCCAATTTAGAGCATTTTAAACTCTGAAGTCTTTTTATGCCCTATTTCCTTCAAAATCTCACAAATCCCTTAAAATAATTCAGAGGTTTATAATTTTTTCCCCCACAAAGGAATTCTTGGAATTTTTAGTTTTGAGAGAGTTTTAAAAATAGTTTTTGTTGAAAATTCTGTTTAAAATAAAATAATTCTTGTAGCTTCTGTTCTACCTATTATTTTATAGGTATTTTATTACCAAGATGTTAAATGCAGAGAAGAAATGTATGATAAAGATATCATTATGCTTCAGGTACCTATTGAAATTACTTTTGATATTTATGACTTAACTTTCCTTCTTAGATCCCTTGTAATGAGAAAAGATACTGTAATTATTTTTAACTTTATTTAAAATTTTCTCACTGTTAAAACTAAAAATGGAAGGGACTACTATATTATCTTCTGCAGACTTTATACTATTTCTGAAGTCCTACTAGAGACAAATGTTTCTTCATTCAATACATGTAGAACTGTGATGCTGCATTTCTTTTACAGATTGGAGCATCTTTAATGGATCCCAACAAGTTCTTGTTACTGGTACTTCAGAGGTATGAACTTGCTGATGCTTTTAATAAGACTATATCCACAAAAGACCAGGTAAGCAACAGAAGTGGACATGTGAATTAATTCCAAAGGAAATATTTTTGTTAACAATTTTAATCATATTTAGGATTTTTTTTACTAGGTATATTTTCAATTTTTTTTAATTTAAAAAAATTATATTTTTTTCTAGGTATATTTACAAAAATCACAAATATACATACAACATGCCTATATATCTACATATGCACACATACACTCTTTTAAAAAATTTAGAATATATAGATTAACAATAAGAAGAAAAATCACATGAAACAGCCTGCCTCCTAGAAATGATCACTTTTTTTTTTTAATGTTGTTAGTTAACATATAGTGCAATATTTGTTTTTGGAGTAGAATTTACTGATTCATCACTTATATACAGCACCCAGTGCTCATCACATGTGCCCTCTTTAAGACCCATCACCCATCTAGCCCATCCCCTACACATCTCCCTCCATCAACCCTTTGTTTGTTCTCCGGCATTAAGAGTCATGTATGGGTGTGCTTGGGTGGCTCAGTCATTGAGCGTCTGCCTTCGGCTCAGGTCGTGGTTCCAGGGTCCTGGGATCGAGCCCCGTAGCAGGCTCCCTGCTCCCACTCCTGCTCTCCACCTGCTTGTGTTCCCTCTCTCGCTGTGTCTCTCTCTGTCAAATAAATAAATAAAATCTTAAAAAAAAAAAGAGTCACTTATGTCAGGGCATCTGGTGGCTTAGTCAGTTAAGTGTCTGCTTTGGCTCAGGGTCCTGGGATCAAGCTCCACATCGGGCTCCCTGCTTAGCGGGAAAGCCTGCTTCTCACTCTCTCTGTGCCTGCCACTCTCCCTGCTTGTACTCTCTCGCTCTCCGTCTCTGTCAAATAAATAAAATCTTTAAAAAAAAAGTCACTTATGGCTTGTTTCCCTCTCTCCTTTTCTTTTGTACCTCCCCATATGCTCATCCGCTTTCTTTCTTAAATTCCACATATGAGTGAGATCATATGGTATTTGTCTTTCTCTGACTGACTTATTTCATTTAGCATAATACATTCTAGCTCCATCCACATTGTTGCAAATGGCAAAATTTCATTTTTTTTTTTGATGGCTTAATAGTGTTCCATTATCCATCTTCTTTATCCATTCATCAGTTGGGTTCATCCATCACAGTTTGGCTATTGTTGATAATGCTGCTATAAACATCAGCGTGTATATACCCCCTTTAAATCTGTATTTTTTATCCTTTGGGAAAATACTTAGGAGTGCAATTCCTGGATCATACAGTAGTTCTATTTTTAACTTTTTGAGGAACCTCTAAATTGTGCAACGGAGTAGCTATACCCATTTACATTCCTTGTGCAAGAGGGTTCCCCTTTCTCTGCATCCTTGCCAACACCCATTGTTTATGTTGTTAATTTTAACCATTCGGACAGGTGTGAGGTGGTATCTCATCATGGTTTGATTTGTATTTCCCTGATGATGAGTGAAGTTGAGCATCTTTTCATGTGTCTGTTAGCCACCTGGATGTCTTCTTTGGCAAAGTGTCTCTTCATGTCTTCTGCCCATTTCTTAACTGAATTATTTGTTTTTTGAGGGGTTAGTTTGTTAAGTTCTTTGTAGATTTTGGAGACTACCCTTTATCAGATATGTCATTTGCAAATATCCCATTCTGAAAGCTGCCTTTTAGTTTTGTTAAATGTTTCTTTCGCTGTGCAGAAACTGTTTATCTCGGTGAAGTCCCAGTAGTTCATTTTTGTTTTTGTTTTCCTTGCCTTTGGCCACATGTCTAATAAGTTGCTATGGCTGAGGTCGAAGAGATTTCTGCCTGTGTTCCTCTCTAGAATTTTGATGGTTTCCTGTCTCACATTAAGGTCTTTGATCCATTTTGAATTTAGTTATGTGTATGGTGTAAAAGTGGTCCAGTTTCATTCTTCTGCATGATGCTGTCCAGTTTTCCCAACACCATTTAAGAGATTGTCTTTTTTCTATTGGATTCTTTCCTGTTCTGTTGAAGATTAGTTAACCATAGAGTTGAGTGTCATTACTGGGTTCTCTCTTCTGTTCCATTGATCTATGTGTCTCTTTTTGTGCCAATACCATACTGTCTTGATGACTACAGGTTTGTAATATAGCTTGAAATCTGAAATCATGATACCTCCAGTTTTGTTTTTCCTTTTCAGAATTGCTTTGGCTCTCTGGGGTCTTTTGTGGATCCATACAAATTTCAGGATTGTTTGTTCTAACTCTGTGAAAAATGCTTGTGGTATTTTGATAGGAGTTGCATTAAATGTGTGGGTTGCTTTGGGTAGTATAGACATTGTAATTATGTTTTTCTTCTAATCCATGAGCATGGAATGCTTTTCCATTTCTTTGTGTCCTCTTCAATTTCTTTCATAAATGTTCTATAGTTTTCAGAGTACAGATCTTTTACTTCTATAGTTAGATTTATTCCTAGATATCTTCTTGTTTATGGTGCAGTTGCAAATGGGATTGATTCCTCGATTTCTTCTGCTGCTGCTTCATTATTGATATATGCAAATAGAGCAGATTTCTGCACATTGATTTTATATCATAACTGCAACTTTGCTGAATTTAGAAATGATCAGTTTTTAAGTTTTGGTGTCTTGTTTTTAAACCAAAAATTGGATCGTTTTGTATGTGCTATTTTATAATTTTTGCTTTCTCTGCTTAATGAGATATTATGATATATTTTTTTCTTGACATTAAATAAATACACAATCACAGCATTTTTTACATCATAATTTTTAATGGCTGTATATTATTGTACTGTATGATTACATTATACCTTAGTCCCCTATTGCTGTTGTTGATCTCAGAAACATCTCTGAACCTCACGGTTTAAACACTTGTCTAATTATTTTGTTAAGATAACTTTTTAGAAGATTTGGTGAAGAAAATAGTGTGCTCTTTCTTAAGACTCTTAATACAGATTGTCAAATTGCTCTTGGAAAAGTCACTCAGATTTACACTGTCTAGCACTGTGTACATCTGTAATGGCCCTGGTATTTTTAATTTTTGTTGATGCAGTAGGTGAAAGCTGGTCTTTCATCTGTAGATGTAGTTCTTTAATTAGCAGTGAGGCTGATCATGTTTTCTTGATTATTGGCCTTTTTCTCCCCCTTTCTAATAGTAAATTATCTTTCTAGTCCTTCAGCCTTTTTCTGTTTTTGTCAAAGTTCTTGTTTAGTAAGAATATTCTTCATTTATTGTATTGTTACATTTTCCACAATTTACTATTGTCCTATACATTTTCATCATACCTTCATTGCTTTGAAATGTGGTATGAACTTATAAAGGAGTCCTTACCTACTTTGAATTCATGAATCATGTTATTTTATGCTTTCACATTAGAAGTTAGTTGCAAAGGACCAAAGAATAGGATATAAAATATAAAGCTCATTTTTAGTCATGTTTTATACTCAGTGAAAAATGAATATCTAATTTGCTACATCGCTTAAATAAGAAGTGTGTTGAGGAAAGCTACTGTCACTGTAACTGGTATCTATTATTTGAAGCCACTGTCCCGCCAACCCAGATAAGAAGGAAGTCATTAGAATTAGTTTGTTGACTTAAGGCTATATGGTAATGATAATGAAAACAGAAGTATTTTTATTGAGTAATTACTTGCCAGGTATTGTGAACCTTGTGGAATTTGATGTCAGAAAAGAGAATTATTCACCTAATAATCTGTTGTAGTCTGAAGAAAATACTGGACTGCATAGGTCATGAGCCTGATCCAGAAATGTATGTTTTATGAAAGCTTTTGGTTCATATGTAATTGATTTATTCTTTTTTGATTCAATAGGATTTGATTAAACAATATAATACATTAATAGAAGAAATGCTTCAAGTCCTCATCTATATTGTAGGTAAGATTAAAACATGTTTGAAATAGGGTAGAAGTTCTTTTTTAGAAAGAACATTGATAAAAACTAATTTATCATTTTACTCTTCTCCCAAACATAGCATAGAATATTAGAGATTAATGTGACTAATATGATTGATATATTTAGAAATCCAGCTTTTGAAAAAGCACAGCTCTGTTATATCTTTATTTTTCAATACCTGATTTATAATTGTTTGGTCTTGTTTGTAGAGGTCTGGAATACAATTATCCTACTTAGAAATGTAGATGAAAATTATACATTGAGTGCTAAATATCTTATTTACATATGGAATTTCACTGTAAAATAGGTCTAAGTAAAATATATTTTCATCATGTCATTTTATTAAATTACTTTGTGCAAATACTAGCGATGCTGTTATTTTTTTTTATGTTCTATTTTGTAGTCATTGTTGATTTTATCAACTAAGTGAAAGTTCTTAACTTCTTATTCTGGCTGTTATTTCTTACTCTACTGCAGCAGACACACCTTATATTGTAGTTCCTAGTGAGGATTCTAGCCTAGTATTGTGAACCTTGTGGAATTTGATGTCAGATTTGTTTAGATTAGCTAAATCTGAAAACATGGTTTCCTTTTACTTGTTGTAAAAGAATTACTGTACTTACTGGCTGCTTATCTCAGCAGGAAGTATGATAAACCTTCAGTGCTAAATGAGATGGAAATGTGTAAAAGATTTTTAAATTAATGCTATACTTTATTAAATTATAAAAACTTGAGGGAAATTTTAATGTTTGTTCTTGAAATACTACATGAAGAATTTCTAGTACTGTATTATATTTTTGCTATTTTATATTTTTACTGTTTTATTATTGCTACTATTATTTTTCTGTTATTGTGTTTATCCAGATTTATTGGGTTTTTCCTCCTATGTGATTTGATTTTTGGTTAATATTTGCTATATTCTTGAATACAGTAAGTTCATTACTTTTAGGAGTCAACATTTAATATATATCAATATACAGGTAAAAGTAATACATATATAATTATATAATATTCTATAGTAATTACATTTTATATTGTTATACATTGTATTATTATTTATAATATGTTAAAATGATGTTACGATTATATATTAATATTGTTATTTATAATATGTTAACTAACAAGAGCATGCCATCTATATTCTTTGGGTCTCAGATTCCTGATTTGTAAAATTTGAGGCTAATCTATATGATCTCCAAAGTTCCTTCTAACACTGAATTTCTGGGGGATTATTTTAGGTGAAAGAAAATTGAAAGTTATAAAGTGCTTTACCTATGTTAAGAGGAGTGATCTGTTTGAAATGAATTCATTTCACAAAAAGTCATTCTTTGGCTAATGTGTAGAATTTTTCAAATCTCTTAGACAAGTTTCCTGTCTTTAAAATAACCTTGTTATAAATATCATAAACTTTGTATATGTGTTGTTGTATTGAAAATCAGTGGTAACATAAGGCCAGTTACTTTAGCCCTTCTTAAGGCAATTAGAATTAGATGATATGACACCAGTCAAGTTCCCATAGTTAACTTAGCTATTTTCTCTCTCCATTTGGCAGTTTATTGAGATGAAAAATAGAAGTGTGATCCTGTGGGCATTTTAGCAATACCAGTCATTCCTGATACATATTATTTTAAGTATTTTGTTTCTGAGTTTTTACTGTTAGTAGAGACAAAATTGACAAGGTCTTGAAAAGGTCTTGTTCAGCAATGGCCACTGCTCTTTCAATGCCATGTGCTTTGTTTTTTGATTTAGAAACGCATGCTAATTTAATTGAGGGACCTTGTTTGTAATGTGTGAGTATATGTATGTGTACTTCTGTGTGTTTGTATAAATTATAAGAAAGCCTGTGTTCTTTAGAACTCTTCATTTCTCTTCCTCTGACTTTTACATACAGACTTTTGTTCAGATTTTAGGAACATGTGCAAATAATTTTTGGTCTTTCTCTCATGGTCTTACTGCAGTGTTCTATGTATAAGAGTTCCTGGTAGAAGAGATTTAAATAGAAAATAATTGTTTTACTTTTTCTTTTCACTGTTTTTATTAGGAGAGCGTTATGTACCTGGAGTGGGAAATGTAACCAAAGAAGAGGTCACAATGAGAGAAATTATTCACTTGCTTTGTATTGAACCCATGCCACATAGTGCCATTGCCAAAAATTTACCTGAGAATGTAAGTCCAATATTGTTTTTTACTCCGTTCACCTTAAGATGGGATTTTTTTCCCTTTTTGTTAATTGAAAACTACTTTGAAGTTTGAGGAAAATCTATTTAGCATGTTTTGCAGATCTACAACTATTTGTTCTTTAGTGATATAAACTTTAATTCTGGACTTTTGGGTAGGAAACATTTTAGAAACATAGCTATTTGGAAAACATCTCTTTTTTTTAAAGATTTTTATTTATTTGAGAGAAAGACACAGAGAGCACAAGTAGGGGGAGCAGCAGAGGGAGAAGCAGGCTCCCCACTGAGCAGGGAGCCAGATGCAGGGCTGGATCCCAGGACCCCGGGACCATGACCTGAGCCAAAGGCAGACACCCAACAACTGAGCCACCCAGGTGCCCCTGGAAAACATCTGAGAACAAGAAACTCCTTGACTTTTTGTTTACCTTAAAATAAAATTTCTCCAGAGAAAATCAGAGCTCCCTGAAATACTATTTGGGTAGTATATTAGTCTGGATCTTCCGGGATGCAGATGTCAAGACAAAACATGTAAGGATTTATTAGGAATGATGCCTATAAGAGAAAATGGTGAGGGAGTTTGGAAAAGCTCTGGGGAGCCATCAGACTGTCAGGCAGGGCTGATTCCAGGTGAAGGAAGGAAGGTAAGTTTGATAGAAGCATTCTAGACCCCTGGGTAATCTACTCCAGGCTTGATGTCTTTCCTTGTATCCCAGAGTGAGCCTGGGTTAGTATCTCTGCTGCCTCTGAGGCCTGCAGGGTGCATTCTCAGGGCCACCACAGGTGATACTTATGTTTTTGTATATACTGATAATTGAAGTAGTAGTCCTAAATATTATGAGTCTCATATTTTTTCTCCTGAGATTTAATTATGAATTAGAACAATGATTCTTTTTTTTTAAGATTTTATTTATTTATTTGACAGAGAGAGATTACAAGTAGGCAGAGAGGCAGGTAGAAAGAGAGGAGGAAGCAGGCTCCCTGCTGAGCAGAGAGCCTGATGCGGGGCTCAATCCCAGGACCCTGAGATCATGACCTGAGCCGAAGGCAGAGGCTTTAACCCACTGAGCCACCCAGGCACCCCTAGAACAATGATTCTTAAAAGAGAATTAGATTTCTCTACTATCAAGGTGTTCTGGAGAAGGAGAGAGATAAACTTGGACTATTGGTCATTTTTCCTAGAAAATATTTGTATCTTTTTCCAGTTTCATTGTTAACTGATTCTCAAACTAACCATTTGGCATAACACCTTCATAATTTCTGCATCTCCATCTACCATTATATAATTATTAATACGTTTTAAGATTAAATTACTCTTTTTAAGGATTTATTTATTTGAGAGAGAGCCCATGAGCACAAGAGTGGGGAGAGGGGTAGATGGAGAGAATCCTCAAGGAGTCTCCCCACTGAGTGCGGAGTCCAACATGGGGCCTGATCTCATGACCTCATGATCTCATGAACGGCCTCATAAAAGATCATGATCTGAGCTGAAATCAAGAGTTAGGTGCTCAACTGATCGAGCCACCCAGGTGCTCCTACATTATATTTTTTCTTAGCATCTTTCTAGGCAATACTATCAGTGAGATCATAGGTTTAGATTCTGGGGTTTTTTTCCTAATTCGTATTAAAATAAGTGAGTAACTATTCAAAATTTTAAGAATATTAACTGCGTGCAACCTAAAATAATTTCACATACCACTAGTGATATATACATACCATACTTTGCAAAAGAAAGCTTTAGGGCATACTCTAAGTACATTGCTTATCCAAGTGCATAATTTTTAAAGAAGGTTAAATATCATAATTTTTGTACAACTATAGGAATCTGTGAGCTTGCTTTAGTATCTTGACTATGTTCTTATCCTGATTTTAAATGACTTCATAAAAACATAGTATTCCTTGATTAAGGAAAAGTTCCAGCCAGTCAGAAAATTATTGTAATGCAGAAGCCAGAATACATTTGTATATCTACATGTGTTTTGCTCTAGGTCCCATTTATGTTATAACCTTAGTTTTTGGTATTGGTACATCATGGACATGTGCTTAAATGATGTGGATGATGCACATATTACATAAAGGAAAGCTTCTTTTTTCTTTGAAATGTTGGGCGGGTGTGTGTGTGTTTGTGTGTGTGTGTCTGTATATATATATATATACATGAGGGCAAACTTAGATAAAATTTCTTCCATAAGTAGTTTATATATAGATTTTTATATGTTAAAAATTGGTTCCTCAAAACAAAGCTAATTGGTTTCAGACCTAATTTTTTTATATTGGAAGTTGATCTTTTTTTATTGCTTACAAAGTACTTCAAGAATGCTGTTGGAATGTATTTCAGTTCACAGTAAGAGAAGGAAAAGTCATAACATCAAGGTAAAAATGTCAAAAATATTGTTTCAACAGGAAAATAATGAAACTGGCTTAGAGAATGTCATTAACAAAGTGGCCACATTTAAGTAAGTACTTGATATTTATGCTTATTCTACGAGGTAGACCAATATTTGTTCTTGTACTTTGGATACTTTGTAGAAGCTCTGAAGTCCTTGCCTGAACTCCTAAGAACAAGAATGGAGTACAGATTAGAAAGGGTGAAAATGAGAGGCACACAATAAGCACTTGGTATGTGTTTGTTGAAGAAATGAGTATCTTTGACAGGTGTATGAGAAATACTCATTTATGATATTAAATGACTTAGATGATAAGACAGTTGACCCTTCAACATGGGTTTGGATAGTATGGGTCCACTTATACATGGAGTTTTTACAGTACAGTACTCTAAGTGTATTTTCTCTTCCTTCTGATTTTCTTTAAAACGTTGTCTTTCTTCCAGCTTACTTTATTGTAAGAATACAGTGTATAATACATCTAACTTACAAAATATTATATTAATCAACTGTTTATGTTATTAGTAAGGTTCCTGGTCAGTAGTTAATAGTTAAGTTTTCAATTGATAAAAGAAATAGAAGATGAACAAACAAATAAAAGATATTCCATGCTTGTGGATTGGAGAATTAATATTTTAAAATGTCCAAATAATTCAAAGCAATCTGTAGATTCAATGCAATCCCTGTCAAAATACCAACAGCATTTTTCACAAAACTAGAACAAATAATACTAAAAGTTGTATGAAACCATAAAAGATCCCAAATAGCCAAAGAAATCTTGAGAAAGAAGAACAAAGCTGGAGGTGTCACAATTCCAGATTTCAAAATATACTACAAAGATAGTAATCAAAACTGTATAGTCAGATTGGCTAAAAGCAAAAACACAAGAAACAGCAAGTATTGGTGAGGATGTGGAGAAAAAGAAACCTTCTCACGCTGTTGGTGGGAATGCAAATTGGTGCAGCCTCTCTGGAGAACAGTTTGCAGGTTCCTCAAAAAGTTAAAAGTAGAATTACCCTATGATCCAGTAATTGCAGTGCTGGATAATTTACCCAAAAAGTACAGAAGCACTAATTCAGAGGAATATGTGCACCCCTATGTTTATTGCAGCGTTATTTACAATAGCCAAATTATGGAAACAGCCCAACTGTCCATCAATAGATGAATGGATAAAGAAGAGGTGGTATTACTCAGCCGTAAAAAAGAATGAAATTGGGGTGCCTGGGTGGCTCAGTCGTTAAGCGTCTGCCTTTGGCTCAGGTCATGATCCTAGGCTCCTGGGATCAAGCCCCACATTAGGCTTTCTGTTCCTTGGGAAGCCTGCTTCTCCCTCTCCTACTTGCCCTGCTTGTGTTCCCTCTCTCGCTGCGTCTGTCTCTGTCAAATCAATAAATAAAATCCTTAATTAATTAATAAATAAACTAATGAATGAATGAATGAAATCTTGCCATTTGCTGCAACATAACCAGAGCTAGAGAGTGTAATGCTAAGCGAAATAAGTCAGTCAGAAAAAGACAGATACCATATGATCTCACTCATATGCGGAAGTTAAGAAACAAAATAAATGAATAAAGGGGTAAAAGAGAGAGCAACCAAGAAACAGACTCTTGAAAATAGAGAACAAACTGGTGGTTGCCAGAAGGGAGGTGGGTGAAATAGATGGTGGGGAGATTAAGGAGTGCACTTGTGATAAGCACTAGGTATTGTATGGAATTGTTGAATCACTATATTTTACATCTGAACCTAATATAACACTGTTAACTATGCTGGAATAAAACTCATTTTAAAAAAAAAATGGTATGCTACTGGCACAAAACAGGCACATGGATCAATGGAATAGAAAAGAGAGCCCAGAAGTAAACCCACGATTATATGGGCAGTTAAGCTATGGCAAAGGAGGCAATGGATGTGCAATGGGGAAAACACAGTCTCCTCAGTAAATGGTATTGGGAAAAAAATTGGACAACTCGATGTAAAAGAATGAAACTGGACTGCCTATTAACACCATACACAAAAATGAACCTAGCATGATTAAATACTCTTAATGTGAGACCTAAAGCCGTAAAAATCCTAGAACACAGGCAGTAATTTCTCTGACATTGGCCCTAGCAGCATTTTTATAAATGTCTCCTGACAAGTTAAACAAAAACAAAAAATAAACTATTGGGGGACTAGATTAAAATAAAAAGCTTTTTTGCACAGTGAAGGAATTAATCAACAAAATGAAAAAGCAGTATACATTTGAATGGGAGATTTTATACTTCTTTGATTCTTTGAGATCCATGAAATGGAAATAACATTTTAAGTGGCTCAATTCTTGAAATTAAAAAAATCCTACTGGTAGTGAATTTCTACTTTTTATAGTATTATATTCATAAATAAATTACTAGTTTTAAATAACTTTTAAACTAGTTTTAAAAGCTTTTTTATGGTTTAATAGTAACATATTTCACTTAAAAATTCAATAGAAACCAAAAGCTGTTTATGCTGAACAAATATGATGTATTCCTTTTGGCTTTGATGCTTTTCCTTATAGTGCTGTATAAAGGATTCAACCCTGTTTTTTTCTTTTTCTTTTTTTTTTTTTAAGATTTATTTATTTATTAGGGAGAGAGAGAGTGTATGTGAGCATGTTTGTGCATAGGGGGAGGGGCAGAGGGAGACAGAGGATCTCAAGCAGACTCCCTGCTGAGCAGGAGCCCAACATGGGGCTCCATCTCATGAGCCTGAGATCATGACCTGAGCCAAAATCAAGAGTTGGAAGCTTAATTGACTGAGCCACCCAGATGTCCCAACACTATTTTCATCTACAATTTGGTATCTCGCTACCATTTTAGAAAGTCTTAGCAAATTAAGTAGGGCATGAGATCAGGACTGTGTAATATAAAATAAACTTCCTCAGATTTATTTAAATTTCTTAATTATGAAGCACAACTTGGCTGTGACCAGGATTTTGAGCTTGTAATGTAGGTTTTTAGTTTTATTATTGGAATGAAATTAGTCATTTCAGTTTAAGCAAGCTAATTGATAAATGATCGTATTTCTTCTAGATTTGACAGTTTGATTAATTTTTAGGTTCTTATTATGTCAATATTTTATACTACAAGAACACTGCAGTTCATCTCTGTATTTTCCGTTTAGGAAACCAGGTGTGTCAGGCCATGGAGTTTATGAACTGAAAGATGAATCATTGAAAGACTTCAATATGTACTTTTATCATTATTCTAAAACTCAGCATAGCAAGGTAGGAAAAGATATCCTTTTCAGTAAATATGCCTAAAATGCTTTATGGTTTCTAACTACAGAGAAAATTTCCTGGTTTTTCTGTAGCTTCATACCAATTCTCACTAATAGAGGCCATTATTTCACCCAAGAAATTGAAATTCAGTCACTAATTTTATCTAGTGTACAGGCAATATTTAAATTTTTCTGATTTACCAGAAATATCCTTTATCACTGTCTCATGGGGAGGAGGATTCAGTCAAGAATCCTGCAGCTCATTTGGTGTCATGTTTCTGTAATCCCCTTTAATTTAGGGTAATCTTTTTGCCTTTTTTGTCTTCCATAATATCGCCATTTTTCTGTAGAGTACAATCTACTGATCTTTTAAAATATCCTACATTCTGGAGGTGCGTGATTGTATTCTCATGGTTAGATTTAATTTAAACTTTTGGGGGCAAGAATATTATAGAGGTAATAATTTGTATCACATTAGTAGGCACATAATGTCTATTTGTCCCATTAACGGTAATGTTAAGTTTGATCATTTAGGGTGATGTCTGGCCTTGCCTTTATAAATATAATAATAATTTCCAGCCCATAGTACAATGCCCTGAATATATAATAGGCACTAAAAGAGTGTTGTAGCCCGAAAGAATGGGGAGTGAAGTCTTGAGGAGGGACATTACTCATCTGGTTTGCAGTGGCTTTTCCTAGGACAGTCATTATATTTCTGGTACAAGGTAACATTTTGAATACATACTTAGTATGTATTTTGGTGGGCTCCTGGATCTTTCCTGCCTGCCTCGAAGTATCCCATTTGTTTCATGCTTGCCAAGCAGTATATTTAAAGTTACTGTTTTTTTTTTTAATATGTAGGCAGAACATATGCAGAAAAAAAGGAGAAAACAAGAAAACAAAGATGAAGGTAAAAAAGTGAGATTCTGAATTGACTCATTTTTTTTAAGATTTAATTTTTTTATTTTGAGAGCGAGCGAACAGGGGAAGGTGTTTGAGGGGGAGGGAGAGAGACAAGCAGACTCCACTCTGAATGCAGAGCCCGATGGACGGCCCATTCTCACAAGCCTGAGATCATAACCTGAGCCCAAATCAAGAGTCAGATGCTAAACTGACTGAACCCCCGCCAGGTGCCCCTGAACTGACTCATTTTGACTATTTTCTGTGGGGTTTTTTTTTATCAGCAAACCATATGGTGTTTTTCATTTTTGTTTTTGTTGTTTTTTAAGGGTGGGCAACTAATGGAAGTACAAAGAACTCTTTAATTCTTGTGCTCATATTAAGATACGGCTTATATCAATGGAGATAGAATTTTTGAATTTATAGCAAATAGAGTTTATTTTGGGTGATTGATATAGTAACATATTTCCATTGACATCGATGTGTTCAGCGCTTTAAAGGTAACAAAAATCATGTGGTGTTTTATATGTAATATATGATTTTGAATATGCAATTTAGTATGTAAGATAACCTAAATAAAAATATACTTGTTTTTCTTTTCTGCTGTCCATCTCCCATCACTGTAGCATTACCACCTCCACCACCTCCTGAATTCTGCCCTGCTTTCAGCAAAGTGGTTAACCTTCTCAATTGTGATATAATGATGTACATTCTCAGGACCATATTTGAGCGGGCAATTGACACAGATTCTAACTTGTGGACTGAAGGAATGCTTCAGATGGTATGTATACTTGAAATATTTTTTCTGCTTCCAGTATTGTCTCTACATGATAGAGTTTGTGAGGAACCAGGGAGAAGATCTTTGGTCTAACTTTGTAACTTCAGTCAGAACCACACTAGAGCACCTGAGACTTAGGGGTCATTAAAAATAGCTTAGATGTGGCACAGACTTTCTTAGTCCTACGTTCTCATGTTTTTATCCTTACTCTTGAGAACCATTTATATTGGAAAAAATAAATAAAAAGCTTGCCCTCTCATAATAAGTTGATATATCCTTATTGCATCATAATTTTCTATATTTCTTATTTCACTTATATTATGAGCAAATAATGACTTGAAGACAGACTTGAATCTTGGGTTACCCCACTTCCTATTTAGGAGCAAAGAATAATTTCTCCATTGGTAAGTGGTTATAATTATTTCATTAAATTTTTATAAGAATTAGGTCATTAAGTGGAAGCGGCTATTTTTCTTGGTATTGTTATAGATAAATTACTTAGTAATGTCACCTTTGGTAGCTATAACTGGATATTTATTTAACTTAATTTAAAATTTAATTAATTTAATTTAATTAGTTTTCTTTCTTCCTTGGCTGTTTTTGGTCTGGAGGTGCTAAATGCTGGTCATACCATATGTATATCTCAATATTTGTTATCACAATGGTAGAGACATGAGTAAAAAATTTCAGGCCATGGAGATATATTTAAAATCAAAGGTTAAGGGCGCCTGGGTGGCTCAGTGGGTTAAAGCCTCTGCTTTCGGCTCAGGTCATGATCTCAGGGTCCTGGGATCGAGGCCCGCATCGGGCTCTCTGCTCAGCGGGGAGCCTGCTTCCCCCTCTCTCTCTGCCTGCCTCTCTGGCTCCTTGTGATCTTTCTCCCTCTGTGAAATAAATAAATAAAATCTTTAAAAAATAAATAAATAAAAAATAAAATCAAAGGTTAAAATTTCTCTCGCTACCCCTAGTGTCCTACCTAGGAGATAAGCATTGTTAAAGGTTTGTATCTTCTGGAAATCATTCCACATTAGCACACACAGGCCTATTTCATTCTTGATGTATGTATGGATGGATATGTATAGTTCATTTAACTTGTCTCCTATTAATAGACATTTAGATTATATTTAGGTCTCTGTATAACAACACTGAAATGAACATCCTTGTACAAATATCTTTGCATACTTGAGTGTATCTGTCATACTGACTCTAATACTAGGTCTTTACCTTTACATTTTTGATAAATATCATCAAATTAGCCTTCAAAATGTTATACCAATTTACTTTGTCATCACCAATGTGGTAAAAAGTGCCTGCACCTCAGCCAGCTCTGTATTTTACTAAACTCTAAAATTTTTGCCACTCTAATAGGTGAAAAACAGGATGGTCTTGTTTCAGTTCACATTTCTTTAAGTGAGGTTGGACATTTCTCATATGTATATTTATCATTTCTCTTTCTGTGAACTGCTTGTTCATAATCTTTGCCCCCTTTTCACCTCTCAGATTGCTAACTTTTTACCTTCATTTGAAATATATTTACCTGAGGAAGCACAGTTTTATAGATCTTTTTATATTCCTCTTTCAGGCATTTCATATTCTGGCATTGGGTTTACTAGAAGAAAAGCAACAGCTTCAAAAAGCTCCTGAAGAAGAAGTGACATTTGACTTTTACCATAAGGCTTCAAGTATGTTTTAGTATTAATTTTCAGCATAGCTTCAGCTAATTACCAATTTGTAAGTGAAAGTTTAGCTCTTACAGAGTGTTAATCTACCACTCCTTAAAGCATAGAGAATTCTGAAATTAAGACTTTTCCTAGCATCTTTAGTTCCTGTTTGCAACAGTAAAAATATATTTTAATCCCCTACTACAGTCTTTCTTCTGCTTAACCCCCCTCCTTTTTTTTGAGTGGGGGATGCATACATTGATGGTTTCTTACTTTCATTCTTTGTCTCAGTATTACAAATATTTGCTGCTTCATCAATTGTAACATTCACACTACCCATCTATGGAAGATACTAATGTTCCTGAATGTAAAATGGTTGTAGACATCTGAGTGAATGATAGTGTGTTTGTCTTGCATTGTTTTCTTCCTGTCAGAACAGGAAAGGTTTAGATTAGATTTTTATTAAAAATGTATTTAGATTTATTTATTAAATTAAGATGGTTTCATCAAAGTACATTCCAGGGACCTTGAAGACATTATAAACCTGTTCAGTTTACAGATATAAAAAGCCCACACTTTCATATTTTTGGAAGCTTTGGTTCTCATTAACTGCTTTTACTAGATAGTGAGCCAAGTGAAGGAAAGTGGGGAGACAGATCATTAAAGGTAGCTTTGACTTTAGCAGCCCCAGTGGAAAATGTATTATGAGTTCTAAAATAATACAGGTTTCTCAGGTTGTTTAGTTTAGTGCTGAGGACCTCATGTCATTGCAGATTCTTCTATTGAAAAATTAATGTAGTTGAGCAAATGATTATGAACTTTGGTTATCAATGTGAATAACAATACTAATTAAAGATTATAATTATCATTTTTATTTATGATTTGTAACTTTTGTATTTTAAAAAAAGGATTGGGAAGTTCAGCCATGAATGCTCAGAATATACAAATGCTTTTGGAAAAACTCAAAGGAATTCCCCAGTTAGAAGGCCAGAAGGACATGATAACATGGATACTACAGGTGAGTATCATATCTGGTTAAATATTGAAGAATCCTCTGTCTCTAATGTTAAACTACTCTTCTCCAATTAATTGTAAAGTCATTTACTACTGATTTCATGGTCACTCACATTTTTTCATGTTTTAGTGGAAGCCTTTTTTTTTTTAAGATTTATTCATGGGCACCTGGGTGGCTCAGTGGGTTAAGCCTCTGCCTTCGGCTCAGGTCATGATCCCAGGGTCCTGGGATTGAGGCATCAAGTTCGCTGCTCGGGGGGGAGCCTGCTTCCTCCTCTCTCTCTGCCTGCCTCTCTGCCTACTTGTGATCTCTCTATATCTGTCAAGTAAATTAATAAAATCTTTAAAAAAAAAGATTTATTCATTAGTGTCATTAGTCAGCATCTGTTGAATGCCTATTATGTGCCATGGTCATTTCTAGACTCTGAACAGCACAGATAAGGTGCTTGCTATCATGGAGCATATACACTCATTGAGGTACAGGCAGTGAACAAGAAAAGGATAATTCAGTAGGTAAATAGAGGGTAACTTCAGATGGGTAAATCAGAAAGGCCTCTTTTGGGGCACCTGGGCGGCATAGGCGGTTAAGCATCCAACTCTTGGTTATGGCTCAGGTCACAATCTCAGGGTTGTAAGATCGAGCCCCTTGTGAGCTCTGCTCTCAGGGTGGAGTCTGCTTGAGATTCTCTCTCCCTCTCCCTCTATCCCTCCTGCTCATGTACATTCTCTCTCTTTTTCAAATAAATAAATCTTAAAAAAAAATCCTCGTTTAGGAGGTGACTTTGAAACTAAATGACATGGAGCCAGACTTATAAAAATCGGGAAGCGTATTCCACAAAAAGGAAACAGCACTGCAAAAGCTCTAAGGTGGCCAGAAAGAAGGCCAGTATGACTGAAGCACAATGGGGAGGGAGAGAAAGGTAGGCAACAAGGTTAGAGGGGCAGCCAAGAGCCATATCATATAGGACCTGACAGGTAAGGGTAAAGTGGTGAATGTTATTTTTGAGGACAGTGGGAAACCATTGAAGGATTTTAAGTGACATAATCTGGTCTCTACTTCTGTTAAGATCACTGTGACTCCTGTAGTGTAAGTGGGTTATAGGGGACAAGAGTAAAAGCAAGGAAACCATTAGAATACTGCTGCAGAGGGGTGCCTGGGTGACTCAGTTGGTTAAACATCTGCCTTCCACTCAGGTCGTGATCTCAGGGTCCTGGGACCAAGCTGCATGTTAGGCATCCTGCTCTGCAGGAGGTCTGGTTTTCCCTCCTCCCGCCCCCTCCCCTCCTGCTCGTGCTCTCTCTTGCTATCTCTGTCTCTCAATAAATAAATAAATAAATAAATAAATAAATAAATAAATAAATAAATAAATAATAATAATAAAATCTTAAAGGAAAGAAAGAAAACTGTTGCAGAAATCCTGTTGAGAAATGAGCATGACCAAGGCTCATATGCTGGTGGTGAGAAGCTGAACTGATTCAGGTGTAATTTGGTGGCAGAATATGTAGAATTTGCAGATAGATTATGGTGGGAAGGATAAGGCAAATGAAGGAGTCAAAACTGACTCGGATTTAGAGCTTGAACCGTTGAGTGGATGCTACTGCCTTTGGGGAAGAGTGAATAAGGGGGAGGGAGAGAAGCCAAGGAATATTATCTTAATGGGAAACCCTCCACATGGAAACATGAAGCCAAGATTATGGAGCTTCCCCTCACTGTATTTAAAAAAAGATTCTGATGTGATCATCTAGATATTGTTTTGATAACTAGAATAGGAAGTGATTGTTTTCCATATTTATATCAATTGGAGATCCTTGTACTGATTTGTGTTTCAAGAAGTCAGCTTTTTTCATAACTAGAGATACTCCTTAAACATGCTTGATATAAATGATGTTATTATTAAGGTTTCTCTTGGAGTAGCATTCACAAGTATTTAGTATTTGTGTTAAATTTGTGAATATAATCATTTAAAAATATAAAACCAAAACAGAAACAAGGTAGATAAAATATTCAGCTCTTTTTTTTTTTTAAAGATTTTATTTATTTATTTCACAGAGGGAGAGAGATCACAAGTAGGCAGAGAGGCAGGCAGAGAGAGAGGAGAGAGGAGGAAGCAGGCTCTCTGCTGAGCAGAGAGCCTGATGTGGGCCTCGATCCCAGGACCCTGAGATCATGACCTGAGCCGAAGGCAGAGGCTTTAACCCACTGAGCCACCCAGGCGCCCTAAAATATTCAGCTCTTATTAAGAAAATAAATTAGGGGGGGTCCCTTGGTGGTTCAGCGTCTGCCTTCAGCTCAGGTCATGATCCCAGGGTCCTGGGATCTAGCCCTGCATCGGGCTCCTTGCTCAGTGGGGAGCCTGCTTCTCCCCTCCCTCTGCCTGCCTTCCTGCCTGCCACTTCCCCTGCTTGTGCTCTCTCTCTCTCTCTCTCTCTCTCTCTCACTGTCTCTCTGTGTTAAATGAATAAATAAAAATCTTTCAAAAAGAGAAAACTGGGCGGGAGGGTGGGCACTGGGTGGCTTAATCGGTTAAGCGTCTGCCTTCGGCTCAGGTCATGATCCTGGGGTCCTGGAATCAAGCCCTGAGTCTGGCTCCCTGCTCGGGATGGAGTCTGCTTCTCCGTCTCCCTCCGCTCTTCCCCCCAGCTCGTGTGTGCTCATTCAGTCTCTCTCTCTCTCTCAAATAAATGAAACCTAGAAAAGAAAAGAAAAAAGAAAAGAAATCAGGGGCACCTGGGTGTCTCAGTCAGTTCAACTCTTGATTTCAGCTCAGGTCTTGATTTCAGGGTTGTGAGTGCAAGCTCCAGCTTGGTCTCCACAGTGGGCATGGAGCCTATTTTAAAAAAAAAAAAGAAAGAAAAGAAATTGAACTGCATTTAGTTCAACATTTATATTCTGTAGGTACAATGTTATCTATTGGAGATCTGTTTCCAAAAATTTATTTTCTTTTAGAATACTAAAGTTTGGGGCTCCTGGGTGGCTTAGTTGGTTGAGCAACTGCCTTTCAGCTTAGGTCTTGATCCTGGAGCCCTGGGATCGAGTACCAAGGTAGGCTCCCTGCTTAGCAAGGGGTCTGCTTCTCCCTCTGACCTTCTCCCTTTCATGCTTGCTCGCTCTCATTCTCTCTCTCTCTCCAATAAATAAATAAAATCTTAAAAAAAAAAGAATACCAAAGTTCATTGTCAAAATATACAATGCTCTTATAATCATTAGGTATTTTCCCCAAATGTTTAATATCAAGTTGTGTTTTAAGTTCTTTGTGGGAGGTTTTTATACATGAGAATGAGGCTCCTTCAAAATACAAACAAATTTTGGGGATGTACCATCCTATTGCTGAAACTTTTATTTTTGTTGAAAAGAATGAGACTGATCTATATAAGCTATTGTGGAAGTATCTGCACAGCTAAATGTTTAAGTGAAAAAGAGAGATAGGAAACAGTGTATATGGTAGGGTTGCTTTTGATTGGAATATATGTAAATATAAAGAACTATATTCTGATAATTTTTTCTGCAAAAAGTAATTTTTTTAAGAGAAGGCAGGGGAGGGGCAAAAGGAGAGGGAGAGACAGAATCTTAAGCAGGCTCCAACACCCAGAGTGGAGCCTGACGCAGGGTTCAGTCTCATGACCTGAGATCATGAACTGAGCCGAAGTCCGGAGTTGGATGCTTTAACCAACTGAGCCACCTAGGTGCCCCCTAATAATCTTAATTTAGTTAATTTTGGGGAGAGTGGCATCAGGAAAAGAGGGTTTCACTTTCCAACTTGTATTTTTGTTTTTATATGTCTTTGTACTAAAAATGCTATTTTAAATTAAAGAGAATTTTTTTCTCCTTGCAAAAGTTATAGGTATGCTCACACCTGCAAATGAAATCAGCTGATTTTACTGCCTGCAACCTCCTCCTTAGCTGTATTGCTCATCAACTAGGGGAGGTTTGGCATAATCAGTAGTCCCTTTTTATATACTTGAACTATTTATATAACTGTTTACATATGTAACTATTTGTGTGTATGTGTGTATATATATGTGTCAAGTTTAAGTCAAAGACATTTGTGACATACGACTAAACCACATAAGTGAATTTTTCTGGTTTCTGCTCAGTCTAACCAAATCTTTTAACATTTCATCTGTTTCTCCCAGATGTTTGACACAGTGAAGCGATTAAGAGAAAAATCTTGTTTAATTGTAGCAAGTACATCAGGATCAGAATCTATTAAGAATGATGAGGTAATAACAATAATGGTGATGTTCTTCTCTGTCTTTGAGCTTCATTGGTGTAAGAGAGCTGCTGCTTTTTTGTTAGAAGGAACCTGTTTATTGTAGTTTATGAGATATCCATCTTCTTTTGTTTGTTGTGTTTCTATAAAACAGAGATTAGTGGTATTTGACATATAGTTGTCTGATGTATGTATTTTATAAAAGCGGAGGAAATTGATGTGTAATGGAGCTCTGTTGGAAATACCATATTTTATTAATTTTTAAAATATTTTAATATCTGAAATTGGGATATAGCCTATAATTAATGACTTATAATTTAATCAGGAGCATTCTTTTCTTAGTGAAATATAAGATAATAATACATCTTAGAGGGCGCCTGGGTGGCTCAGTGGGTTAAAGCCGCTGCTTTCGGCTCAGGTCATGATCTCAGCGTCCTGGGATCGAGGCCCACATCGGGCTCTCTGCTCAGCAGTGAGCCTGCTTCCTCCTCTCCCTGTCTCTCTGCCTGCCTCTCTGCCTACTTGTAATCTCTCTCTCTGTGTCAAATAAATAAATAAAATCTTTAAAAAAAAATCTTAGAGTCAATGAAATAGAGTAATATTTAGGTTACAAAATACCATAATAAAATGAATCAGTTTTTGATGATTCTAATCTTAAAGTTATGAGAATGCTATTACTTGTGATTTTTTTTTTTTTTACTTACTTGTGATTTTTAACTATCCCTCCTAAAAGAAAAACACTGGACTTAAGTTGGATATAAACAATAAAAAGACACCATACATCTCAGTAATATGTTTAAGTTCTCAGTTTTAGCACTGCATCTAGGAGTAACTGTTAGATATCTATTAGTAACTGTTAGATATCATCAAGTTGGGTAAAATTGACTAAATGTCAGTGATTGAATGATTGACTTATGATTTAAAATTTTTTTCTTTTAACTTTATTTCTTAATCTACCTGCATTGAGTATAAAAGGCAATTTATTAGATATTTAAGGGACTTGGGGCTTTTACACTGAATTACTGAAATAACCAAAAGAGCAGTTAGTTGTGTGATATGATGGAACCTCTGTGCTCATTTTGAGACATCAGATTGCATCTAGTCTTAAGTGGCAATCAAATTTTATCAGACTTTTACTTTAGGAAATTTTGCCTGACTAAATAATATATGTAAATTTCAGCAATGGTAATTGTTTGTGGTTTCTTAATACCAGATTACTCATGATAAAGAAAAAGCAGAACGGAAAAGAAAAGCTGAAGCTGCTAGACTGCACCGCCAGAAAATTATGGCTCAGATGTCTGCCTTACAGAAAAACTTCATTGAAACTCACAAACTCATGTATGACAGCACCTCGGAAATGTCTGGGAAAGAAGACTCCATTATGGAGGAAGAGAGGTAAAACCAAGCAAAACTAGAGATTAGCAAAAAAAACAAAAAAACAAAAAAACTAGAAATTAGTAACTCAGTTTTTTGGAGGGAAAATGACATATTCATTTTAAATAAAATTTTCCCAAACTATATTTTATAGTAGGAGAAATTACATTATTTTTAAACTAGGAAAGTCACAGTGAAGGCTCTTAAGGTACTTATTAAATGTAAGTTTTATGTTCATAAGCAGTTCAGGTACACAATAGTTTGGTGAGAGGCTTTATGCAGAAAAAGATACAAAAATGGGAATGGCAAAAATCTAGATCAGCTTTTGTTATCTTGTATGCACAGGCTCTTTTTAAAATTTTTTTATGTTAAAATGTAAGTACTAATTGTACTTTTTGTGTTTCTTTGAACTTTTTATTTTATTTATATTAACATATATATTGCAGAGTATATTATGTATTGCACAGGCTCTTTTAGAGGCACATTTATATATTAGTTCCACATGATTTTTATGATTTCTGCTAAAAATGACTGCGGTTATTACAAATTGAAAAAAAAAATCCTTCACCTGAAGAAGGTGGTTTATATTCATTTTTCTTTTTTTCCTTAGAGAGAAAGAAGACAATGCCCATAGTTGTAGTCATGGATAGCACAGTAGAAAATGGTAGTCAGTAAATCTGATGTTCTGGGTCCCATCGTGGTATGCTCTTGGGGAAATCAGTTAACCTGCTGAGAGTCACGTTTTATGGGATATTACATAGGTAAAGTGAGAAAAGGAGGCAAAATAAGGCATTCTAATTTAAAAGCATTCCAATTTAAAATATTGTAAATAACTCCTATGCTTATTTTTAAAAACAAGCTTTCATTGCTCCTTAAACAATGTGTGTTATGGATAGTTTAGGAAATTGTGCCTTTGCAGTAACAGTAGTAATATTATACATAATATATCTGTAGTCTTGAAGTTGAATATGCTAACAAGGACCCCAAGGATAAAGAGTATATATTTTAAAGGTTAAAAAGAAAGATATGAAGGTTAAGGTATCCTTGGGTGATAATAGTAATAAAACTAGAAATTAATACAAAACTTTAACAATTAACAAGTTCCAGCCCTCTAAGATACTACATATTAGCAACATACTATTTAGAAAGTAGTGAAAGAGACTACCATATATTTATCCAAACAAGAGGATATAAGCAAATATGTGCTTAGTTAATTAATGGCCTTAATACTTTTATAATTTATTTTTTATTGCCTGATTGATTGCATACATAAAATTATTATGTTCTCATTGAAAACAATTCAGATAATACAGTAAGTTCCCTTTGACCAGCCTCTATATTCCTTGTCTTTCTGCACAGATAACCATTGTTAATAGGTAATTTTGTTCTATACTTCTTGCTGTGCATTTATTTATGTGTACATAAATGAGTTTTGTTTTGTGTTTTTTAATAGTTTATTTTACCACTACTTTTGTTCTGCAGATTGCTTTTTTACTCAGTGTCTTATAAATCTTCTCATGTCACTGCATATAGATCAATGGTATAGATTCTACATGATTCTTTATGACTACTGCATAAGTAGTCCCTAGTGTGTATAGATAATATTTTATTTATCAGACTTTGGGTGTTTAAGTTGATTTTCCCTTATTTTCCAATTTTCCCTTATTATAAACAATGTGACAGAATATATTTTTATTTTTGCCTTCTCGTACAATTATATAAGTACTTCTCAAGGCTGGAATTGATATGTGAAAGGGCTGAGTCATAATTATTTGAAATTTTAATAGATATTTCCACAATGTCCTCCAGAGTTGTTTTATCAGTTCATACTCCCAACAGTGTTTGAGAGTTCCTATTTCCTTCATTTTCACCAATACCTACTATTATCAGTACTTGAAAAAATTAGATATTATCAACATTATAGATCTGTGCCAGCCTGAATTTCCCTGGTTACTAGTTAGTACTAGGTTGAGCATCTTTTCATACGATTGTTCACTAGTCTGTTGTGTTTTGTCTTCTGGGAATTACCTGTCACTATCCTTTGCCCATCTCTGTTGGGTACTTTGCTATTGTTTTATTGATCTTTCGCAGTCCTTTAAAATTATGGATACTAAACTTTGTTGCATGTTTCCCACTATTTTGCCCCTAATTCTTTAACATTAATTATGAAGTTTAGCCATAGAGAAGTTTTCAGTGTTAATAAGGACAGATTTATCAGTCTTTTAGAGTTTTACTTTTTTGTATCTTAAAAGGCTTTCTCAGTCCCAAAGACACAAATATATTTTCTTAGATATTTTAAAACAAAATTTTAATTACACAGTTATATTGACACATTTTCCTTTTAAAAATCAAATGTTAGACATAAAGCTAAAGTTCTTTTTGAATACTGGCCTAAATCCAGGACCCCTTTCTGCCCTTCCTCAGAAGATATTCTGGTTATAAGTTTTATGTTTATCCTGTCAGAATGGCTATTATGCAATTACATACAAATATACATAACTATAGAAATTACATAGTATCATTCAGTCTTTCATTTTATTTGCATTAAGTGGTATTATGTGTGTGTCATTGTGCAACTTGTCATTTTCACTTGGAAATCTATGCCGTATGTTCTTAGAAAACGAGCTCAGTGTTTCACAGTCTTGGCATTTGGGCAGCAGTTCTTTTTCATGCTCCATGAATTGCAGGACAGAGTCTCCGGCTCCTCATCCACTCATTCCAGTAGTGTCCCCTAGTCCCCTAGTGATAACCAAAAAAATAAACCTTGCCCCACATCTTGCTGAACACTTTCTGTGAGGTTTACCACACCTAGCTTTTTAAACTGCACCTTTTAGAAACTACATAATATTCTGTATTATGTAATTTCATTTACATTGATGATGAACATTTAAGTTATTTCCAGTTTGTCGAATGATCTCTGACATTTCAGGGAGCTTCTTGCAAAGCTAAACAGGCAGTATTGCAGAGTAGTTCAGAGCATACCCTATGAAGTCAGATCATGTGGGTTAAATCCTGGCTTTACTACTTCATAGTGATGAGTCATTAGGTAAGTCTCTTACTGTCTCTAGGCCTCAGTTTCTTCATCTTAACATTGGAAGGTAATATTAGGACCTACTTCATAGGATTGTTGGAAAGATTAAATGAGTTAACATAATGTAAAGTATTTGAAACAGTGCCTCACATTGCAATTAGTGCTTTATAAATATTTGCTACTATTATATTATTATTACACGCATTGAATACATACTAAGAATTGCTAGATCATTAAGATGTAAGTTTTTATTTTAATACCTACCAAAATAGAATAGAAACGTAAATGCCTAGTAAGAGGGAATGAATAAAACTATTACTGGCACATATAGTAAGAGTACTGTGCAGCCATTTAAAAACAATGCTTCTGAAGAAATTTTAATGGCATGAGAAAACAACTAAGATACAAGTAAATACAGGATGCAAATCTATATATATAATATGATCTTAATCATGTAAAAAGAATGTTATAATTAGAAAGTGAACTGGATGGGAATATACAAATGGTTATCTCTAGGTTATAAGTGTAAAATGCTTTTTGTTTTCTTTTTTATACTTTTCTAGATTTTCCAAAATTTCTTAATAAGCATGCATTTTTTACTTTTATAATCAGAAAAAACCGATAACCCAGCTTCTTGGTACAATAAATTAAGTATAATTATACAGTCTACTTTGTGATCTGCTTTTTTTGCAGTTGGCAGCACAAAGTGTATTTTCTTAATAAGCAGATTAACTGATAAGAGTCAGAAAAATCAAGGGGAAAGATTTTAAGCTAATATTGCTAAGTTATCATTTTTATTTTACTATTTTTGTTCTTAAAGTTCTTGCCCTACGGTTACTTAAAGTCTACCAAAATATTAAGACAAGTGACCAAAACATGTGTCCTCACTTCCGGTCGTTTCTCTTGGTAGCACCCCAGCAGTCAGTGACTACTCTAGAATTGCTTTGGGTCCTAAACGGGGTCCGACTGTTACTGAAAAGGAGGTGCTGACATGCATCCTCTGCCAAGAAGAACAAGAGGTGAAAATAGAAAATAATGCCATGGTATTATCGGCCTGTGTCCAGAAATCCACCGCCTTAACCCAGAACAGGGGAAAACCTATAGAACTCTCAGGGGGTATGTATTGTTTAATAAATATCCTTTTGAGCATTTCTTTTCGTACTTATGTAATTAGAAAAAATATTGAAAGAAGATTGGAATGAGACTGTATTTAGCTTTATTTAGTCAGATCACATTTTATCCATGTGTAAAATGGACTCTAGTCCATGTTGGCTCCTCTGTTTTATTTTTTTAATTTTAATTTTTGTTACACTTGGCCACACTGTTCAGTTTGTCTCTATCTGCCTATCTCCATTTCTCTTTGCTGAACCTTTTAAAGGTAGGATGCGAGCATATGACTTTCATCCCTAAATATTTCCACATGCATTTTCTAAAATTAAGGATAATCTGTTATATATCTATCATACCATTATAACATTTAAAAAGATGACTAATAATTTAGGAATATCACCTAATATAAAATCCATATTTGGATTTTCCCATTTGCCCTCAAAATATCTTTTTTCTTAACTAGACTTTTCTTTTTTCAGGATCCAGACATGTTTCATACATCACTTTTATTATTTCTGTTTTAGTCTAATTTAATCTAAAATAGTCACAGCTTTTTTTTTTTCATGATAACTTGTTTGAAAAATACCTATTATTTTGTACAGTGTCTTACATTGTGGATTTGTCTGATTGTTGTCTCAAGATTAGGTTCATATTAAATATTTTCTTGGCAGGAACACTAATTAGGTAATTTTTTTTTACATCGTATCAGAGTTAGCTGGTTTATAACATACCCTTGGAATAATAATAATAATGATAAAAAAGACTAACATTTATTGACTACTTATTGTATGCCAGGCACTCATTAAGTGGTTTTTTGTATATTTACTCAATCCTCACAACAACTCTATGAGTTTGGTACCAATTTTGGCTCCATTTACAGATGAAGGAACTGAGGCACGGAGAAGTTAAATAATTTGCTCAAGGCCATGAATTATACATAACGAAACCAGATTTTGAACCACTTCATCTTTGCTTTTATCCAATAGATTATAATGCCTTAAAGATCCCTTAAAAAGTAATTGAAGTTACTCTTAAAATTACAAAAGAAAATTGTGCTTGGATCTTAGAAAATCACTTCAACAACTAAGACAAAGCAACTTAAACCTAGTGTTCAGAATAAAAATGCAAATCAAAAATATAAGTTGTCATTGATTCATACTAATTTTAAATCCTATCTAGAAGTCTAGCTTTTACTTTTCTCTAAAATTTTTATTTACTATTAAGAATATATCTCCTGCTATCTTGATACTATGACAATTTAGTTGGACATTCCTAAGAAAGTTTCTGGTTAGAAATTTAGACCTGATAATCTCTCTCTCTCTCTCTCTCTCTTTTTTTCCCCCCATTTTATGACCGTGGGGGAGATGAATACATACCTTCTATTTTTGTCTTCCTGTACCAGAAACCGTGGACCCACTTTTCATGGATCCAGACTTGGCATATGGAACTTACACAGGAAGCTGTGGTCATGTAATGCATGCAGTGTGCTGGCAGAAGTAAGTTGTCCTTCTGACATGTTCTTGAAAGAAACTAGAAATAATTGAAGTTCTCTAAAGGCCACAAAAAGGCATGTTTCCTCATGTCTCTCCTTCCTTTTTTCCTTTTTATGTGAATAATTGAAGCAGTTTTAATTACTAATTAAATTAAGTTACCAACTTTTTAATTACCAACTAAACTGCATGATACTCATTATCACCTTTAGAAATGGGAGTAAAAAGTTACCAACTTTAAATTTTCACTACCCCTTTGTACTTCCTCTCTATAAGCTAGTTTGTTGTTCTTAATCAGTATTTGTATAAAAGAAGCTTTAATCTCACTTTCTAAAAAAAAACCTCATTTCCCTGAAAAAATAGAGTGAAAAGTACCTTTGAGATAAAATAGGACAAATTCTAGTTCCATCTCTAAAAGAGAAAAAATTCAGGTAGGGATAGGGTGGATGGGTTATGGACATTGGGGAGGGTTTGTGCTTTGGTGAATGCTGTGAAAGATGTAAGCCTGATGATTCACAGACCTGTACCCCTTGGGCAAAGAATAAAAATAAAATTAAATAAATAAATAAATAAATAAAATTAAAAAAAAGAAAAAATTCAGAACTATAATTCCTAGGAAATCTTTTGTATAGGGTTCACCCTTTTGGCATTATTTTAATACATAATTTTCCTGTAACAGCCTTTACTACGATAGTTGGCCATTGGAAATGAGGGAAGTAGTGTCTACAGTGTATTTCCATGCTGTTGAGTTAGGAGCCACATTATGTTTCAGTAGAATTATTGTAAATTTGTTTCTGCCCTGATGTGTCTTTCAGTTTGCCCCCAAAAGAATGAGTATTCTGTTTCTTCTGTAATTGTAACTTGGGTTTTGGGGCATGTAGATGCTAAAGATGTTTATTGAGGGAAAAACTCCAGATTTTTGTCACTTGGATTAGAGATTAAAGATAAATGCATCATTCTGAATGGACACATGCCTTGGAATTTTGCAGGTATTTTGAAGCTGTACAACTGAGCTCTCAGCAGCGCATTCATGTTGACCTTTTTGATTTGGAGAGTGGAGAATATCTTTGCCCTCTTTGCAAGTCTCTGTGTAATACTGTGATCCCCATTATTCCTTTGCAACCTCAAAGGATAAACAGGTATATTTTAATTCATGTTTTGGTTAATTTTTTTAAAAGCTATTTTTAATCCTTTCATTTGTGTCTGTTTTGATTGCTGGTTTCTTTTGTTATTTAAAGTAAGTAATACTTTTTCTTTTCAGAACTTGGCATTCTGCTTTTAAAATATGATGAAAAGCCCCAGTTTTTGGTCTCTAAAATAACTGTAATGTTCATTAACTCAAATCTGTATGTTGTGTGTGTATCTTCTAACAGCCATGAAAGCAATAGAACTTGGACCACTACCTTAGCATTCATATAAGGAGAGAAGATGCTGAGAAGATTCATTTCTTTCATATAGTCCTTTGATACCATTAGAGTTACTTTTTAGAATTTGGTTTCCAAAGGTCTTTGTATTATTATTTTTAATTCTGTTTTTTCAGAAGATCCAGTTTTCTAGTTGTGGAGATGACAAAATGTTAACTGTAAAAGTAAAAAAAAAAAACCCACTAGATTCATTGTGTATCTTTGGATAGATTTTGAGTTTTTAGACTAAGTTTTTAAACTTTTCTGTGTGACTATCTATATGTGGAACTTAACAGCAAATTTATTCATTTGTTATGATAACTGTAACACTTAATTGTATATTTTCTATGTTGTAACCATTGTACATGATGATAACAGTATTATTGTTGTTTTATTTTGTTAAAATTCAATGAATTTGTAATAATCAACCTAAGTTTTGCTATAGAAAATGATTTTGTTGATAAAAACACTTTTAACATGTTTCCACAACAGAAGTGCTCAAGGGTGATAGGCTTGGCAATCAGGGTCAATAAGGAGTTGTTCTGTCTCTACTATTCCATGTCACTAGAAAACCTGATTTGGAAATTGTCTTCTACTCAGCATATTGGGACATAAAATGTCATCTTTTAGGAAGAAGATGGCATCGGAAGCATTTACCTTTTATTTTTTGAATAATTGATATGTTCTAGGCCCTCTACCAAGCACTTGGTACATTATTTTTTTAATACTCAAATAGCCTAACAAAGGCACTGTGGTACTTTTATTATAATGGCACTGTTACTGCCATTTAAAAGGTAAGGAATTAGAGACTAAGAGTAGTTTTTATTTGTCCTAAGACAGACCCAGGATTCGAACCCAAACCTGACTCCAAAGCCTTACCTAACTATACACATGAAGACCAAGATAAAATAAATCATAATAAAATTAAGTGACTTTTCCAACTTCTTGTTAGCCTATATAAGCCTTTTTACACAGTGGTTTCCCAAGTAAGGATTATTAAACATGTAAATTATTCTCTAAAAGAATATTCAGCACCTACTTCCCTTGATGTCTTTAAGCATAGGATGCTTCAGGGGTGCCTGGGTGGCTCAGCCATTGAGCCTCTGCCTTCTGCTCAGGTCATGATCTCAGGGTTCTGGGATCAAGCCCTTGGTCGGGCTCCAGACTCAGCGGGGAGTCTGCTTCTCCCTCTCCCTCTCCCTCTGCCCCTCCACATTCATGTTCTGTCATGCTCATGTGCTCTCTCTCTCTCTCTCAAATAAGTAAATAAAACTTTAAAAGTAAAAAGAAAGGGCACCTGGGTGGCTCAGTGGGTTAAAGCCTCTGCCTTCGGCTCAGGTCATGATCTCAGGGTCCTGGGATCGAGGCCCACATCGGGCTCTCTGCTTGGCAGGGAGCCTGCTTCCTCCTCTCTCTCTCTGCCTGCCTCTCTGCCTACTTTTGATCTGATCTCTCTCTGTGTGTCAAATAAATAAATAAAATCTTTAAAAAATAAAAAATAAAAAAATAAAAGTAAAAAGAAAGAACAGGATGCTTCAGGGCAGTCCTTTCTGAAGTTAGACCAGTCCTTACAACTGGGTCTATTTGAACCCTGTGACACTTTTAATGTGTAACAACACCTTTGTTACTTAGGATCTGAAATAAGTAATTATAGTAACATTTTTATTAGACACTTACACTTACCTATGTAGTTGAATATATTTGCCTCTTTTTTTAGAAAATCAATATGAGTATAATCTAAGATATGAAAGTTAAGGGTGTATAAAAAACTTAATCAAAACTAATAATAAACTGATAATTTTAAAGAATATTGGTCATAACCAGGGGCAGCTGGGTGGCTCATTCTTTAAGCGTCTGCCTTCGGCTCAGGTCATGATCCCAGAGCCCTGGGATCGAGCCCCACATTGGGTCCTGCTTCTCCCTCTCCCACTCCCCCTGCTCGTGTTCCCTCTCTCGCTGTCTCTCTCTCTCTCTCTCTCTCTCTCTCTCTGTCAGATAAATAAATAAATAATCTTAAAAAAAAAAAAAGAATATTGGTCATAACCAATCATAGTACACTTTTTGAGAACTGAAATAATTCTTAGGTCAAATATATGTCCAGGTGTGTGAACTTTGGCACAGTTCATTATATAATTTCACTTCACTCAAGACTGTCCTTTCAACAGTCCCTTCAAATAACATTGTTTCTAGTTTCCTTGGTTGTTAATAAAAGTTTGGATCAGGTCCCTGCCCTTATGGAATTTATATTCCAGAAAGGAGAGACCAACAATAAACATGAATACAAAGTGAGAAATAACTATGACAAAACTAAAGCAGCAAGGTAAAAGGCTAGAAACAGACCAGGTGCATAAGACTATGGACACAGTCATCAGGGAGCTCCTCTTTGGGATAAAGACATTTGAATAGGGACCAGAAAGAAATGAAAGTTAATCTCTGGGAGAGGAGAATTCCAAGCACAAGCAGTATAAAGAGCAAATGCCCTGAAGTAGGAATACATCAGCACGATTGAGGCACAGCAGAAAGGCAGAATGTTGGAATGGAACAGAGAACCAGATCATAAAAGCTCATAAGATTAGAAATTAGAATTTTATTTTTAGTATTAAAACCACAAAGTATTTTATGTGTGATGGGAAACCATTGGAGTATTTTGAACAGAGGAATGGTATCAGATTTACATTTTTAAAGGTCCTTCTGGCTGTTACACAATGAATACATAAATAATAATGAAGCACTATTGTGGAAACCGGAAGAACAGTTAATGTATTGAAATAGTTCAGGTGAGGGATAATGTTACTTGGATTAGGGTGGTAACAGTGAAGGTAGAAAGGAGTGATCAACTTGGGATATATTTAGAAGGTAAAACCAGCAAGACTAGCTGCTGGGTTCGAAGGTGGGCCGTGAGAGAATCTGAGAAATCAGTGACGACACCCAGTTTTTGATTTGAGTGACTAGAATGGTGATTCCCTTTATTGATATGTGTTATTTTAGGTGTTGGGCCTCTTAGTGTTATCTTATTCCTTGTACTGATAAAATTCCCCTCCCTCCCCAAACTACATTTTTTACTTTTATTTATTTATTTTATTGAAATATAGTTGATACACAATGTTACCTTATTTTCAGGTGTACAACACTGTGATTTGACAGGTCTATATGGGATGTTGTGCTCACCACACGTGCAGCTACCATCTGTCACCATACAACACTATTACAATTCCATTGACTATATTCCCTATGCTGTACCTTCATCCCTGTGACTTATTCTTTCAATGGCTAAAAGCCTATGTTTCTCACTCCCCTTCACCCCTTTTGGCCCATTCCCGACCTGCTCCAGCAGCCATCAGTTTGTCTTTGTATTTATGAGTCTCTTTCTGCTTTGTTTGTTCATTTATTTTGTTTCTTAGATTCCACATATAAGTGAAACCATAGGTATTTGTCTTTCTCCGTCTGACATACTTCACTTAGCATAATAATACCCTCTAAATCTGTCCATGTTGTCACAAATGGCAAGCTCTTATCCTTTTTTATGGTTCAGTAATATCCTGTTGTGTGTGTGTGTGTGTGTGTGTGTGTGTGTATATATATATGTATATATGTATATATATATATATACACCACATCTTCTTTATCCATTCATCTGTCAATGGACACTTAGGTTGCTTCCATATTGTGGCTATTGTAAATGATGCTAAAACTACATTTTTAGACACGTGTGTCTATGACCTCGGAAGTTAATCTGAAGGAGTTTGACTTTTTTTATACAGCCATTTATCCATAGAAAGACTCTACAAGTGCAGCTTTTCAGTTTGACTTTGTGCCAATGTCTTAATAATTTTTAAATCTCATTTTTCAGTGAGAATACAGAAGCTGTTGCTCAACTTTTGACCCTGGAACAATGGATACAGACTGTTTTGGCCAGAATATCAGGTTATAATATGAAACATGCCAGAGGTTTGTTAAATTTATTTTATATTCAGCTGTGTAAGGCTTAAGTGTCAGAGTCTTTAATTTTTTCTCAAGTACTGCTCTAAAATACGGTTTGCCGATACAGATTTGTTGAATATCAGGAAGTAAAGGTTTTCAAAGCCAAGACTAAGTTTGGCTTAAATCACTTTATTTGATTAAATAATTTTCATACTGGCTAGCAATACAGACAGTGGTTAATCTGGAGTCACACTGGTTGGAGTTAAATCTTAGATCCATCGCTTACTGTCTCTGTGATCTTGGACAAGTTATTTAACCTCTCTGTGCCTCGACTTTCTTATTTGCAAGGTGGGAATAATAATAGTACCTATCTTGCTGATTGAACGATTGAGTTATCCTCTGTAAGATGAAACAGTGCATGGTATATAGTATAGGCATTAGCCATTACTGTTGCAAATTTTGTTAATATGTTGTTTTTAATAACAAACACAACATCTTAAAACTGTTACCTCATTTATATATTCCTTACGGTTGAGAGATAAGACTACCTAAAGACTCTGAGAAGTAAACAACAGCAGGCAGATTGAGGAGGGAAGTCAAAAATTTGAAGAATGCTTGACAATGAGTTTCCTGGGTTTTTTTCCTCCTGCATTTCCCAGCTTTGAGACCCCCAGGGTAGTCTGAGTCACAGAGCTTTGCAGTGGACATGAACAGAAAAAAAAAAATTTTTTTTTTTGAGAAATTCCCCTCTTTTTGACCAGAGGATCAGGGGAAAAAAAGCCCCTTAGAACTGGAGAGTATAAAGGGAATTCCTATTGTGTTTTTTTTTTTTTTTCATCTTCTGACCCTCTCCTGAGGTCAGCCCCAGTCACGGAGCTACAGTGCCATGGTGGTCATATAGACACATAAAATCCCAAGAGAAAACTGGTATCTCTAGCCAGAGGAACTGGAAAAGAAGGGACCTCTGTGTTCCAAAGAAGGCAGGGTGAATCCTCATTATTTTTTTGTCTTTGCCCCACAGCTTCACCCCACAGATAACCCTAGTCACCTGAATCTACTTGACAACAGAGGATACTAAAACTGAGAGAAGCATGTCATTTTGGCCAGAGGAACTGGAGAAAAGGGCCCCTTGAAGCTAGAGAATATGGGGGAAATCCCAGAGAGGAGAGAGCCTATAGAAGGGGAATGTCCTGTTTTTGAGACCAGCATCTTGGGCTTGCCTCCAAGATGCACATGTGTAGAACAGGCCCAGAGAAGTAGGGTTGAGAATGAAGCTGCATTAAACCACCACTTAAGTCTCAGACTAACCCCTGAGAGATATTCAAAATACCCAAGATAAAATCCAGAATTACTCAGCGTACAAAGAACCAGAAGAATCTGACCAACTCACAAGGAGATAAAAAAAATCAAATGCCAATTCTGAGATGTTTTAACATTGAACTTTTTTGACAAAAAATGTAAAACACCTATATAATCATTAAGCATAAGGTAAAGGTGAACACTTTTGAAATGTTTGGAAAAATATGAGTTCTCAGCAGAAAAAAAACCAGAAACTATTAAAAAAAAGAAAAGAAACAAATGGAGATAGTAGAATTGAAAAAGTACTGTATGAAATAAACTGGATGGGCTCAACAGTAGAATGGAGATGGGAAAGGTAAGAGTTAGTGAACTTGAAATTCGATCAGTGGAAATTCTCCAGTCTGAAGAATAGACAGAAAAGTGATGGAGAAAAAAAAAAAACAAAACAAAACATAGTTTTAGAGACATATGGACCCAATTTTTAAAAATCCAATATTTATGTCCTACAAGTCCCAAAAAGAAAAAGTATGGTAGAGAAAAAAAATTTTTGAAGAAATAATGGCTGAAAACTTCCCAAATTTGGTGAAAAACATAAATTTACATATTTAAGTTCAGGAAACCTCAAAGATAAACTGAAAGAAAACTACACCTATATAGATCATACCCAAGCTGTTGAAAACCAAAGATGAAGAGAAAAAAATCTCAAAAGCAATCAGAAGAAGACAAGTTGTTTCATATGGGGAACACAATTCTAATTTGATGAGGAAATGGAGCCCAAAAGAGGTTAATGTTCACCTAAGGTCTTAGTCATAGTGGCAGAGCTAGGATGCAAACCTAGGCAGCTTGGCTCCAGATCCTCTGCTCTTATTCACTAATATATGTTGCCTTACTAATAGAAAACTATGCATCCATTAAAAATGGAACTATAGAGGGGGAGTTACTGATGTGGAAAGACATTTATGATCTGTTGGTGAAAAAACAAGATACAGAACAGTACTATGGATTTTGTCTTTATAAAAAAAGTCTGGATGTGTAACATTCATATGGAGAACAGAAGAATATCATCCAAATGTTATTAGGGTAGAGAAATTTTAAATGATCACTTGTTGCTTATTAACATTTTCTAAGTTTGCTAAAATTGTCATTTATAATTTTAAAAAGCAAGAAAGGTGTCTCACTAAACCCTCATGATTTTTCTTTCTTTTTCCTTTTCGTTTATAAGGAGAAAACCCAACAATTCCAGTCTTATTTGATCAAGGAATGGGTGATTCCACTTTTGAGTTCCATTCTATCCTGAATTTTGGAGTTCAGTCTTCGTAAGTATTGAAATAGTTAAGAGGAGTCTGTAATTGGCTGTGAAAATAAGAATGAAGAATAATCCTTCCTTCCATCCTCCCATCTTTCCTTCCTGCTTTATTTGTAAAATTATTTCTTTGCTGTGTTTTTATCTAGTTTCTTTCTCCCTGAAGTTTTATTTATACAATAAAATTAAATGGTTTTGGGTATTAGGGTGAACCCTGTCTATGACTTACCATTTCTGACCAACAAAAATGCCTCTGTAGTCCTTCCTACAATAAGAACACCACTTAAGAGACTTTAATTAAAGTCATGTCTAACCTGCCCTCTGGCTTCTGAAAAGTCTCCAGTCACCCACCTCCCCAGTTCATTTTTCTTGTTCATAAAATTCAGTACCCTCTTATCTTATGTTATAAGGTTATTGGAAAACTACTTATGTGAAGACACTTTGAAAAATGTAATGTATCCAAATCAGGTGTTATTATTTAATATATATTATCTAATGTCCATTTTTTTAGTTGTGATCCTTATTTATATTACATTATCTCATTGTTATTGAAAATACTTGTTAGGAAAGGAAGTTCAGGAAACCAGAAATTATCACTCCAAGTACATGACATATTCTTTCTCTTTCTCTCTCACAGTCTCTCTCTCTCTCTCTCTCTCTCTCACACACACACACACACACACACACCCCTGTTAACACTGAAGTCTTTCTGAGTCCCTTTTCCAGACACTAAAACTTGTTAGGTCGGGGTCTGTTTCCTCTGAATTTTATTCGTTCTCTGCAGTCTGTCCTTAATTTGGACCTGGATCCTTTCTGCTGTGATCATTTACTGCTTCTTTTACAGGAAGTAAAGTTACATGGGCCATTATCATTTTGTAAGAGTTATTTTTCTACCTATAAGAGATAGATTTCTGCTTTTCCCCTTTTTTCCTAAGGAATAAATCTGCAGAAGCTCTAATCTCTCATTTGACAAAGGTCAGTTTACTGTGTCAAAAGGAGTTAAATGTTACTTCAATACCTAATTGGACTTCTCAGGTAACCCTGTGTACTAAATTACTATATAAATTTTTCTTGTTTTATTTTTAGGATAAAATATTCTAATAGCATCAAGGAAATGGTCATTCTCTTTGCTACAACAATTTATAGAATTGGACTGAAAGTACCTCCTGATGAAACGGATCCTCGAATCCCCATGATGACCTGGAGCACATGTGCTTTCACTATCCAGGCAATTGGTAAAGCCTATGAGAGACTGCTTTGGAGGGTTCATAGAAACAGAATTAAAATTGACCAAAATTTTTTCTTTTTTTCCCTGATGGCTTAAAATTGTTTGAATTGTTGGAGGAGTATTAGTATTTCAGTATATTAGTGTGGCCTGATGCCATTTAGTCTGAGAATTTTTGTATTGATCCCTTTTTAACTACAGTATTGGCTATATACAAAATAAGCTCAAAATATTTGAAAGGTATAGCAGAAAGCAGGCTATATTTGAAACCTGGCATATTTACAAAACTAGAAAATCAAGAAAAAAAGGCAAAGGAAGAAGAATCAAACTAGAAATGTTCAGTAATTTTTGTTTTTTTTACACCTTGAGAGAAAAAGAATGGAAAACCAAAGTCATCTAAAACATTATCAGGAAAGGGAAAGGAAGACTGAGGTAGATAGGAGAGACAGATTAGCAGGCAGGAACTAAGAGGTCAGAGGGGAAGCCCACTGACAAAATCCCTGCCATATTGAAGGCTTCTTATAGGAAAGTATAGCAATCAAATCAACATGTTGTACACCTTAAATGTACACAGTGTTATGTGTCAGTTATATCTCAGGAAAGCTGTGGGGTGGGGGGAGAAGAGTGTAGTAGTGAAGAATTGCTTAAATTTTAAAATTAGCATATTTGCTTATTAAAGTCATGAGATACAATAGTATCTGAAAAAAACCATCCTGCATACTGGCTTCAGCTTCCTAAACAGTTACATCCAAACCTGTCAGACTTAAATCATGGATAAAAGATAATACACAGATTTATATTTACTATGATTAAAAAGAATGAGAAATAGGAAGAAGGAGATTTTTTTTAAGATTATTTACTTATTTGAGAGAGAGAGAGAGAGAGAGAGAACACGAGCAGGGAGGAGGAGCAGAGTGAGAAGCCAGCTCCCCGCTGAGCAGAGAGCCCGACCCTGGGCTCTATCCCAGAATGCTGGGATCATGACCTGAGCTGAAGGCAGACACTTAACTGACTGAGCCACCCAGGCACACTGAAAGAATGAGATTTAAATGGAATAGAATCTGAACAAATTGATAAGAAATATAAAGCATTCTTTTAGAGTCGTGATCTACTACTGAGTATCTTGAGACATCCAATGAAGGCATTTTACACTTTACTGACAAACTTTAGAAATCAGGAGTTTATATTTAGAGTTAACATTTTAAAAGTTCCCAGTTTTTATCATAAAACTGATGAGAAGTTCACTGGAGAATAGGACTAAATTTTTCTGTGTGGTTCTGTAACCAAGTAATTGGATTTTATTTGATTACTTATGCTGTTTTCACAATGCTTTTTCCATCCAGGGGACATAGTGCTCTACTTTATTCCTAGTTCATAAGCCACTAACTTACCTCATTCCCTATGGGTGTGGAGAGACATATACAGGATGTGTTGGCATAGTTAGGAACCTCTGTTAAGGAATGAATATACAGCATATTATATTACTGTCCGTTCAAAGTTGAAAAAAGAAAATAGGAAATAAGCCTTCCTTACTCATAGATGTATCTGCTGGCAGAGATCAATGAAAATAAAAGTAATAATATAGTAGTAGTAGTAGGTGCCCTAGCCACCGAGGCTAAATGTATATGAATCCATGGGCTTTTTTCCTATTTCCACTTTCATTTTTTTTCCTATAAATGTAGTTTTTTAAAAATATTTTATTTATTTATTTGACAGAGATGAGAGATCACAAGTAGGCAGAGAGGCAGGCAGAGGTGGGCGGGGGGAAGCAGGCTCCCTGCTGAGCAGAGAGCCCGATGTGGGACTTGGTCCCAGGACCCTGAGATTATGACCTGAGCCAAAGGCAGAGGCTTAACCCACTGAGCCACCCAGGCACCCCAGTGTAGTTCTTTTTTTAACAGTACCTATAAGAGCAGTAGTTACTTGCATCTGCCTTATGTATTTTTAAACAAAATAGGTTGTGGTTATATATAAAAATGACTTGTTTAAAAATTGTTGGCATAGAAGCAAAGTTCAAAGGACGAAAAATGAACCAGGATGCTTTTTCTCAAATGTTCTCTATAGATAACTGCAGGGGCTTTATTATTTATGGTAATAATTTGTAAGCAATCTACATTTGCTCTTTATAATATTTTCTCACTCAAAAATATGGAAATTTTGTCTTAGACTTAAACATGAAACTTTGAAGGAGAAAAGTGCAAATAATCTGGTCAAAAATGTAATCAGTTAAAGAACATCTGATAGAAACCAAGTATATACAATTGTAGCAGTATTCAGGATTTATTATTTTTGTTTTTCTTACTCTTTGAGAAAACCTCTTGGGAGATGAAGGAAAACCTCTGTTTGGAGCACTTCAAAATAGACAGGTATGTATATTCCAGCAGGGTATGTGTAACTCATGGTAGGCTTTTTTTGGTATAGTCTGCAGTTAATTTAACATTTTTAAAAATCATTTTTTAAATTCACTCCTTTTTTCTATAAAAATTAGCAAAATTCTTTTTTTTTAAGCTACTTCAGTCTCACAGGAGACTTGAATGGCCAACATTGTACACTTTATTATTTTTTTAAATTTATTTTTGTTTTTCTCACCATAGTACATACCCTCCTCAATGTCCGTCACCCAGCCACCCCATCCTTCCCACCCCGCTCCCCTCCAGCAACTGTTTGTTTCCTGAAATTAAGAGTCTCTAAGGTTTGTCTCCGTCTCTGGTTTCATCTTGTTTCATTTTTCCCTCCTTTCCCCTATGATCCTCTGTTTTGTATAGAACTAGAGGGTATTATGCTAAGTGAAATAAGTCAATCAGAGAAAGACAATTATCTTATGATCTCACTGATACAAGGAATCTGAGAAACAAGACATTGTGCACTTTAGAGCGCTTACTCAATCTTGGTGGTTAAATGTAATTCATAGAGAGATTTCCGGTGATACTTAGTTACTTTTTCTCCCCTGACTTTGTTTATTGCCAAGTCAGAAACCTCGTGTCTCCTACATTTTCCTTCCTCACTAATTTTGCCCCATCGTGTAACATTCAGTATTAGTGCTGGCTTAACTATAAATGAATCATCATAGTAAATTCAAGAATAAAACTAAGCCATGGCTCCTCGATGGGCAGATCTTGGCACTACAGGACTATATGCCAGGCCTGTGTCCAGCCCTAAGCCTCATATTGTAGGGGACCCTGGAAAACAGTGCTCAACAAATAGCCCCACGACAACAGAGTGGGCAACCAAGGATAACCTAGATCACCCCCCTCCCCATTTCCTTCTTATTTTCCTGACAGCTGGCACAGGAGACTTGTACTGCATGATGTGCTTCACTACAGTTCCTGGCCTTACAGTTTGGAAGCAGATCTGAATTCAATGGAACTTTTTGAGGTTTTTTTGCCATCATTTTAGAATTTCTATAAATATATATATATATATTTTGCCCAGGCCTCAGCAGAGTAAATTAGCCCAGACATTTAAGAAATTGGGAGGAAATGAGTACTTAAATGAGAATTAATAATTAACAGCTTTAATACCTCCTTGTCATGAGAAAATCTGTTAAAAATTAGTTGAGTTCATAAAACTTTCTAAAAGTACTAAAAATATTGTAACTTATTTGCAAGAACGTGAAGTATATAGTAAGTCTGTAATTTATTCTTGCAGACTGGAATTGAGTTCTACAATGAGTGACTTCAGCCTATCATCTTCCCTTATCTTTTTATCTTTCCCTCTCTTACAATCTAGCATAATGGTCTGAAAGCATTAATGCAGTTTGCCATTGCACAGAAGATCACCTGTCCTCAGGTCCTGATACAGAAACATCTGATTCGTCTCCTATCAGGTAGTCTCCTCTTTATTATTATTATATTATTACTTACATGTCTTTTTCCATTGCATTTCTGGCAGTGTATTTCATTAGGCAACGACACACTGCACTAATTTTGAATCACTTCCTATCGCAGCTTTACAAAAGGAAAAAACCAAAGACCTGGGTGCCCCTATAATACCTGCAATCTTATTTTAAAACTCAGCTTTTCCAAATGTTTTTATTTTTTATTTTTTTTATTTATTTTTTTTTTTTTAAAGATTTTATTTATTCATTTGACACACAGAGAGAGAGAGATTACAAGTAGGCAGAGAGGCAGGCAGAGAGAAAGGAGAGAGGAGAAAGCAGGCTTCCTGCTGAGCAGAGAGCCCGATGTGGGCCTCGATCCCAGGACCCTGGGATCATGACCTGAGCCGAAGGCAGCGGCTTTAACCCACTGAGCCACCCAGGCGCCCTCCAAATGTTTTTAACTTAACCTCGGGACTTGATTGAACCAGCATCCATAACCACTAACATGTTTGTATCCTAATCTGGTTAGAAAAGGGATCAGTGACATGGATAGATGATTTAAAAATAGGTTTAATTTTGCTGAATCAGGGGGATATTCTTCATCCTCATTTCACTTGCACTGCTTTGCATGCCCTCTCTGCTCTGTATGTATAGATACATAATTATGTATCACAAGACATTTAGAAATGTAAAGTTAGGAAAAAAATATTAAGGAACATTGTATAAAAGTAATTCTCTTATTCATTGAGCATATATTTATTGAATAATCTCTGTTTCTGTTATGCTGTTTACCTTTTTTTCCTCCTGGGTCTTATCTTTCAACTCTTAAATTCTATACAAGGCTTTCTAGGAAGTTTTTATTAGTTTAACTTATCTTTAGTTGTGGTTCCCATATCTTAAAGGTGTGATATTCCAGGTTACCAGTTTCTGTGTTTTATAACCCTGTTACATTTTTGTTTTAGGTATTTTACATTATATTTAACTACATTGCAATCTTACTGAATGAATTACACTGTGTTTTTTTTTTCCCCCAGTTGTTCTTCCTAACCTAAAATCAGAAGATACACCTTGCCTTCTCTCTATAGATCTCTTTCATGTTTTGGTAAGTATTCAACAAAAATTCTTAAGTTTCCCGAGTTTCTAATTCCATGTATTTTCCCATTCAAATTCATGTTCTTTTTTCAAGATGATAAATTATTGGTGTTCAAACTATAAAATTTAGTCTCTTTTCCATTCTATTTACAAATAGATACAGATGTGACTGAGACTGTCAAAATCACTTTAAAGGATGCCTGGGTGGCTCAGTCGGTTAAGCATCTGCCTTCAGCTCAGGTCATGATCCCAGGGCCCTGGGATCTAGTCCCGCATCAGCCTCCCGATTCAGCGGGGAGCCCACTTCTCCCTCTCCCCCTCCCTCTGCTTGTACTCTCTCTCTTCCCCTTCCTCTCCCTCTCTATCTCTTTCTTTCTCTCTCTTGTAAAAATAAGTAAATAAAAAATCTTTTAAAAATTACTTTAAAAATGAAAGCACATTAAAAACTAGTGGAGTGTGTCCAAAAACAAGTGGAGACTTGGGAATAAGGAAGGGGGAGGGTAAAGCTTCCAGCGAAATGGAAGGGCACTTCTAGCACCTTCTGTGTCTTCTTTCAGGCAGCCTCAGCTTACCCCAAACTCTAGGTGGCTGCAAATGTCTTCAGGGAAGGGCAGGTTGTTAAACAAGTATTCTAGTCCTTGTTTTCAGAGCCTAGGACATCGTGCTGCAAAATAGACATGTTACATCTTCTGCGTGCATCAATTTTTTCAGCGATGTGAAGAGGGAAATAAATAATATGTAGTAAGGCTGGGACAGCCCATAGCCAAATCAATGACAGGAACCTGTCATAAAACCGAGTTGACCAGCCCATCCATACACAGCGTGGGGGTGAGCAGGGAACAGTGATTCTGAGTCCATGAGGTGAGACAGGCATCCTTCCTAGAAGCAGTCTTACTCCCTGGACTAGGGCTGGGGGAATATGTCTTCATGGTGACACCACCATGTGTATGCATTTACTCAATGAATATTGCAGACAATGAATACCTGTAAGATAGGACCTGTGCCATGCACTGGAGATGCAGTGATAAATAATGGTGGGCCTGGGCCCACTGTAGGTTAACAAGATCATCAGTTGAGAAGAATTATCAGGTCAGCAAGAGGAGAGCAAGGACAAATGAAACCCACCAGGGTCCCTGCATCTGTCTGTCATCATATCCAATGACAACATCTTCAGAGAAAGTGGTGGCCACCGCTTCTCTTTTGCCTTCCAAAGCTTGTGTGAATTCCTCTTTTGACAAAGTCCAGCTTGAAAATATGGAGGGAAGGAGGCTCTGGGAAACATACCTCCAGCTTAACCACATTGATGGAGAACAGGCCGCAACAGAATCTCTTCGCCACTCTCCCCACAGTTGAACTATCTACTCTTCTGGGAAAAAAAGATAGGCTTGTCAATGTTGCATCTGGCAAATACTTAAATTAGTGTTCCATATGAACTCACAACTGATTTGGGGGTCATCTTCAACCTAAATACCCAGATCGGTCTTGGATAGCCACCGAATATTTGCTGTTTGGTGCCTACTCATGACTTTATGTGCATTGATTTTTGGTTACTTCAGTATGGGGTGAGAGCAACACGGTTTCCTTCTGGAGGCTCATCTACTATCCCACATTTACTCATTTACTCATTCACAACCACCTGGTATTAGAAGTTAGAATCTATAAAAATAAAAAGTGTGTAAAGAAAAAAAAAAGAAAGCACATTTATACTCTTTATTTTGTAACAGGTACCATTCTAGTTGATTATATTTAGTTGATGTCTCTCCAAGCAGACTTTTTCTAAATAAATACGCTTTCCCCCTCCACCTTTTTCTTGTTTGCATTATAAGCATTGAATGACAGTGTGAGCTATCTTAAAATCATTGATTATTTGGTGTTAGGCACCAGGCCATTGTCACATCTAAGCTTCCCCCAAACATCTATGGATGGATGGCAACTGTTTTGTGAGTTTCTTTTTTTTTTTTAGATTTTTTTTTTTTTTTTTTTTTTTTTTTTTTTTGTTTTTTTTTTTTTTTTTTTTTTTTATTCATTTGAGAGAGACAGGGAGCATAAGCAGGAGAGGCAGAGGCAGAGAGAGAGGTAGAAGCTCTCAGCTCAGCGTGAGAACTCTGGGATCATGACCTGAGCCAAAGGCAGATGCTTAACCATCTAAGCCATCCAAGCGCCCCTGTTCTGTGAGTTTCTTGCAGAGGTTTTCCCTCCTTGCAGTGACTCTGTTCCTTCAAAGTGAGTTCTCTAGAGAGATCATTGGTGAGATTGGGAGCATGGAGTTTGTGAATACGGGTTAGCCAGTATTCTCTACCCCTCACTGCCCAGAACTCTGCCCAGCGGTTGTCACTCCTGTCTTTTGGAATCTGTGGGGAAATTTTGAAAAGAATGCCAGTAACTTGGCCCTTTAGCCTGAGATTCTGATTTGCCAATTAGAATTGGCCTGTGAATCAGTGTTATTTTAATAGCTCCTCAAGTTATTGTAATGTTGAATCTTCTGAGCCATAGACAGGATTGAGACCACTACCTAGAACAAGAAGTTTCAGGAAAGGGATAACCTGTTTGGTGATGACTTTTGTTCTCCATTTAAGATACACTATATTCTAAGATATTATGTTGAATAATTAGGAAAAATATGGTGGTTATAAAAAATCACAAACACCCTATAATATCTGATACATTTGGTTATAAGGTTAGCTCATGCTGATCTTTGTTATCACCCATACTGATGTCCATTTTCTCTCATAGGTCGGTGCTGTGTTAGCATTCCCATCCTTGTATTGGGAGGACACTGTTGATCTGCAGCCTTCATCAATTAGTTCTTCCTATAACCACCTTTATCTCTTCCATCTGATTACCATGGCACACATGCTTCAGATCCTTCTTACCATAGATACAGGTAAAGCTCCTAACAGTTGTTAACTGTAAATAATAATTACCCATGGTTTGTTGGCAAAATTCATTATGCTTGTGATTAATCATTTATATATGCATATATACATTTCTAAGTTCTGTGTTATATCTCTTGTTGAATGATCATTTGTTTCATTATGGATGCTATTTAAATAAAAAGTTAGAAGAGCTATGAAAGGGATAAATTAGCTAAACCACTTGATTCTCTAACTAACTTGTGGCTGCTCTCCAGATACACAGGGAAACCATTTGGACCTGCTGTACCCTTTTTCAGATTTCCTTATTTCAGGGTTGGGGATTAGTCTCTGCCCAACACTTTCAGTCTTTTGATAAGCCTATTTAGGAAACCATTCTTGATTCCTCCAGCTAGAATGATAATTCTTTGTTTTATAGCATTTGTTACATAGTATCTTGTTTTATAGTTCTGTGCTATTCTGCTTTTATTCTGGTTCTCCTTTCTTTCTATTTCTTCCCCCGCCGTAAGTTTCTTGAGTAGGGAACTTTCAGATTTTAAAATCTTTTCTCATAAAGTTAAAGTCCAAATAAGTATTCATTAAATGTTTTTTGAACAAATGTTCACTTAGAGATACCTAAATAATATAACATCATGGAATTATGATGTAGTTATTCTCTTAGACTCTGCTCTTAGTTGAAAACAAAGTCTACTTCCTGACTATCAGTCAGGATTATTCATTTCGGTATTATTTGGAATAACAAAAACCCCAGAGACATTGTTTGAATGTCCTATGGTGTATGCCTACAATGGAATGTTCTGTAGCTATACAAAGGAACAAGCAAAATCTACTGAAGAATTAATCGCTAGGAGATACTTATTAAGTGAAAAAAGTAGGGTACAAAACAGTAGTTGTAATGTAATGTCTTTGTGTAAGGTATTTTAGGTATATGTATGCATATATATGCTTACATATATTCGTATTTGCTTATATTTTTTATAAATGAAAAAATAGAACTTAAAAACTGTAGAGTTGCCTCCAGTTAAGGTAGAGAGTCAAACATTTGAGGAAAGACTCCTATGAGTGTCTTTTTAATGTAGTTTTTTTTTTCTTTTCTATTTATTTATTTGGGAGAGAGGCCACACGAGCACGGGGAGGGACAGGGGTAGAGAGAAAAGCAGACTCCCTGCTGAGTGGGGAGTCCTACATGGGGCTCAATCCCAGGACCCCAGGATCATGACCTGAGCTGAAGGCATATGCTTGACCAACTGAGCCACCCAGGCACCCCTAAAACATGGTATTTCAACTGTACTTCCCTAATAGGATATATTCTGACAATAAAAAAATCTAACAAAAAAATCATTAAACTAAATTCATATTAGTGGTACAAACGGTATTAGGTACTAGTATCGTTATTTTGAAATTATTTCAGGTAATTTTTAGAATAAACCATGTGTTTGTGTTAATGTCAAATCAATCCCAAGATTTTCAGTGTAGGAAGGAGGAGACTTAAGAATAAATTCAGAACTGTGCATTCCGAAGTATGCTTCAAGTAAAAGACGTTCTTTTTGGAAAAAAAATTAACTGAATTTAAAATAAAGCATTTCAGGGGCACCTGGCTGGCTCATTCGTAAGAGCATGTGACTCTTGATCATGAATTCAAGTCCCACATTGGGGGTAGATATTACTTAAATAAATAAAACTTCAAAAATAAAATAAAGGGATACATAGGTGGCTCAGTCAGTTAAGTGTCTGCCTTCAGCTCAGGTCATGATCCCAGAGTCCTGGGATAGAGCCCCGTGTTAGGCTCCCTGTTCACCAGAGAATCTGCTTCTCCCTCTGCCCATCCCTCTGTTAGTGCTCTCTCTCTCTCTCTCTCTCTAAAATAAATAAAATCTTTTTAAAAAAAAATAATAAAATAGGGGTGCCTGGGTGGCTCAGTTGTTAAGTGTCTGTCTTTGGCTCAGGTCATGATGCCAGAGTCCTGGGATCGAGCCCCACATCGGGCTCCCAGCTCTGCGGGAAAGCCTGCTTCTCCCTCTCCCACTCCCCCTGCTGGTTTTCCCTTTCTTGCTGTGTGTCTCTCTCTCTGTCAAATAAATAAATAAAACCTTTACATACATACCTATATACATACATAAATAAAAGAAAGTATATCGGAGGGGAGGTGGGTGGGGAATGGGTGAAATAGGTGAAGGGGATTAAAAGTACACTTATAAGGTATAGAATTGTTGAATCACTGTATTGTACACCTGGAACTAATACAACACTCTGTGTTAACTATATTGAAATTAAAATTTAAAACTTGAAAAAAGAATAAATTCAGAAAATTTAAGTAAAAACCCAGTAATTTCCCAGTCAAAATTCTAGCAAGTTACTATATGGATATCAACAAACTGATTCTACAGTTTATATGAAAAGGAGAAAGATCCAGCATAGCCAACTCAGTACTGAAGAGGAAGAACAAAGTTAGAGGACTGACATTACCTGACTTCAAGACTTACTATAAAGCTACTGGAATCAAGACAGTGAAAAAACAGACCAATAGATTAGTGGACCAGAATAAAGAGCCCCCAAAAATCTGTACACATAAATATAATTAATTGATCTTTGATGAAGGAGCAAGGACAAATGAAGCCAAGATAGCCCAATTTTTAACAAATGTTGCCATAACAACTGGACACCCACATATAAGACAGAGACACATATCCTACAACCTTTGTAGAAGTTAACTAAAAATGGTTCGTTAAAAAAAAATGGTTGTTAGGCCTGAATGTAAAATGCAAAACTATTAGACGAGAGTGTGTAGGAGAAAACCTGGATGACCTTAGGGTATGCAGTGACTTTTTAGATACAAAGCCAAAAGTACAATCCATTAAAGAAATAATTAATAAGCTGGATGTCATTATAATTAAAAACTTCTCTGCAAAAGACAGTGTTGAGAATGAAAAGACAAGCCACAGATTAAGAGAAAATATTTGCAAAAGACATATCTGATTAACTATTCTATAAAATATACAGAGAACTGTTAACAATTCAACAATAAGAAAATAAACAACTTGATTAAAAATAAGCAAAAGGTAGGGCACCTGGGTGGCTCATTGTGTTGAGGCCTCTGCCTTTGGCTCAGGTCATGATCTCAGGGTCCTGGGATCGAGGCCTGCGTCGGGCTCCCTCCTCAGCGGGGAGCCTGCTTCCTCCTCTCTCTGCCTGCCTCTCTGCCTCCTTGTGATCTCTCTCCCTCTGTGAAATAAATAAATAAAATCTTTAAAAAAAAAAAAAAAGCAGGATCCCTTTATAAAAAAAAAACAAAACAGTTTTAATCTTTGAAATCAACTATTTAGATTGAGAACAAGGAAAAGAACCTCAGTTGAGTTGACAGTGTTTATTATCCTGGAACCATGAAATTGAGGTCTAATTTATACACTGAATAGCAAATTCATAGATTTATCTTTCAGAATTTCTTTTTCAGACCTTCCCCTTGCTCAGGTTCAAGAAGAGAGTGAAGAGGCTCGTTCTGCATCTTCTTTCTTGGCAGAAGTTTCTCAATATACAAATGGGTGAGTAGCAGTCCATTAGTCCACGCTATTTGAGTATTGTTTTAATAATTCCACCTCTTAGGAGCACCTGGGTGGCTCAGTCGGTTTGGCATCTACCGTCGGCTCAGGTCATGGGATCAGGCCCTGCATCTGGGCTTCCTTCTCATGGGGGAGTCTGCTTTTCTCTCTCTCTCTCTCTCTCCCCCCCCACCCCTTTGTCCCTCCCCCCTGCTCATGTTCTCTCTCTCTCTCAAATAAATAAATAAAATCATTAAAAATATAAAAATAAATATAACTCCACCTCTTAGTTCAGTTGTTTGGCAGAATAACTTTGGAACCATTTTAATTCCAGTTTTTAAAAATCAGTTAAGGGCTTTTGAAATAACAGCTACCCATTTGTTTCTGAGACTGAAACAAGTTTGGACACATCTTTACTCTTTTAAATTGTCCTAGGAACATAGGCAAAAATGATAGAGTTTTAACAAGTGGCAGCATTTAGAATTTAAATAAATGTAGAAAATAGAAAATGGGTCATCCTTTTAAAGCAATTTATACAAGTTGATGCACTTAATTAAGTAGAGGTTTTTTAAGACTGTTCTCTAACATGTGGAATACATTGGCAGTGCAGAGGCTAAAACCAAAAGTGTAATAGGTGTGTCCCACTAAGCTCCACCTGCTACTACACTCTCTCCTCTTTGTTTTCACCTTCTTCATCAATTTTTAGTTGGGTTTTCTGTTTCATTTTCTTTTTTAGGTTAGGCACTGAAGATGAGGGGTGTGCAGAAGAGAGAGACAGAGTGTGTGTGTGTGTGTGTTAGTAGACTTTATTTTTTAGAGCTGTTGTAGGTTTGCAGAAAAATTGAACAGAAAGTACAGACTGTTTCCATTTACTCTGTACCTTCACCAGTTTTTCCTGTGATTAACATCTTGCAATAGTAGATTTGTTAAAGGTGACAAACCAGTATCAATACATTGTTATTAACTAAAGTCCATAGTTTACATTAGAGTTCACTCTTTGTGTGGTAGCATTGTAAGTATTATATAGAATAGTTTCACTGCCCTATGAATCAGCAATTTGAATATAGAAATTAAGAAAGTATTAATTTTTTTAGCTAACTTAACTCCTTTGGTTAGTTGTTGATAAATATATCTGATTCACATTTCATCATAAGGATTAGGAAAATGAAGATCATAGTTATTTGCTTTTAAAAGTCTACATGGTAAAAGATGCAAAATCTGTGGTTTTCTTTAGGAAACTTTTAGAAGATTTAAAGACTGAAGATACACAGCCAGTTAAATATTTTGTATTAAATGGATTTAAAAATATTTAAATATTTAGCTTTGTTTTCAAAAGAGAATGTGTCTAGAGTTTTAGTCTGACCAGTATTCTGTTCTTTTCTGGAATTATTGCGTCTTAGCTGCATTGGATGTGGTGTTCCTGGCTGGTATTTGTGGGTCTCATTGAAAAATGGCATCACCCCTTATCTTCGCTGTGCTGCATTGTTTTTCCACTATTTACTTGGAGTGACTCCACCTGAAGAACTGCTAAATAGTAAGTGGGAAAATGAAATCTCAAGAGTAGTAAATAAGGGATTTTTTTCCTTATCTTCAACCTCAGAGATACAAGGTGGGGACAGGCAAAACCACTTCTCTATTCCCTATCTTTTTGATCAGCATTCACTCCCAGCATGTGTGCCCCTGCTGTGGTGTAGGTTAAAAGTGAGACCAAGGGGCACCTGAGTGGTTCAGTCATTAAGCATCTGCCTTTGGCTCAGGTCATGATCCCGGGGTTCTGGGATCAAGCCTCACATCAGGCTCCCTGCTCGGCAGGAAGCCTCCTCTCCCTCTCCCTTGCTTGTGTTCCCTCTCTCGCTATCTCTCTCTCTCTGTCAAAAAAAAAAAAAATAAATCTTTAAGATTAAAAAAATAATAATAATAAAAGCGAGACCAAAAATGAGATTAGACTCATAATATGCAAAACCTACTCATGGCTCCTATCTATGTATAGCTTATGTACTTGACCTTATAAAATGTCTGCACACAGAATATAACAGAAAGGATATGCAAAAAATTAGGAACATTGGTTACCTTTAGGGAAGATAATGTTTTAGTTAAGTAGGAGGAAAACTTTATTGTATACTCTGTTATTTGAATTTTGATCATATGACTATTACAAAAGAACTAAAATGCTGCTAGGAGAGACCTGTTGTAACAAACCAAGGACACATATATCTGAGTAACAATCATTTCCTTTCTTTTTCCATTTCCATTTGCCTTTAATCTAGATCAAAGTAGATAAGGCTTCATTGTAGCTTTGTATAAGTAAAAATCAGAACATTTGTATATTTTGGAAGCATCACCAAAATTATTCAAAGAGTCATGCTTTTGTCCTTTGAGATTAAGCTGAACAGGTCAGCTTTACTGGCTGTCAGCTTCTTTATCTTGAACTCAGTTCAGTAGGACTTATTTGATCTAGGTTTGTTCTGATTCTATATACAGGCACACCTTGTTTTATTGTGCACCACTTTATTGTGCTTTGCAGATACTGTGTTTTTTACAGATTGGAAGTTTGTGGCAAGCCTGTGGTAAGCAAGTCTGTCAGTGCCATTTTCCAACAGCATCTGCTCACTTCATGTCTGTGTCACGTTATGATTATACTTGCAATATTTCAGTTTTTTTATTGTTATATTTGTGAGGGTTGATCAGTGGTGATTGATTATGACTGGCTGAAAGCTCAGATGATGGTTAGCATTTTTTAGCAGTAAAGTGTTTTTTATTAAGGTCTATACATTATTGTTTTAGACCTAATGCTATTGCACACTAAATAGACTACCATCTAGTAGAAACCTAACTTTAATATGCCCTGGGAAACCAGAAATTCACTTGACTTGCTTCTCTGTGATACTGGCTTTATTGTGGCGGTCTGGAACCAAACCCACAATTATTTCCACAGTATGCCTATAAAGGGGGGCTACTTTCCAAGTCATTGCCTATATAGATCTGTTGTTTGCATTTAGAAAAGCATGTATTAATTTATCTAGTCGGTGCTATAATACAACAGTGAATAAGATTAAGTCTTTTATTGGAAGGAGACTAAATGTATACAAACAGATTAATGTAAGTGGTGATGAGTGCTACCAGGAAAAATAAAGCAGGTCATGGGGATAGAGAGTGCTGGGCTGGAATAATACTTTTAGTAGATAGTCATAGAAGACTTCTCTTTGAGGGCACATTGAGCAAAGAGACATTGAAATAAAGATGGGGTTGAACTGGACAGAGAGTTGAAGAAAGAGTATTCCTAAGCAGAAGGAACACTAAATGCAAAGGCTTTGCTTGAGATCATCAAAGAATAGTGAAAAGATGAGTGTAGCTGAAGCATAATGAACAGAGTGAGGGTGGTAGGAGATGAGGTTCAAGAAGCAGCCAGGGGCAGATTATGTAGGGCCTTTATTGCCATGATAAGGACTTTGTGTTTTGTGGTGGAGTGGCATTGGAGAAACCTCATCAAGAGAAGAATCAGATTTGCATTTTGAAAGGATCACTGTGGCTTGTCACCAAGTTTTAGAGTATAGAAATGAACATAAACAATGAAGAAATTCTATTTACAGGCTGACCAGGTAAGAGTAATGTGCTTATTAAATGTATTTTTATTCTCTTGCAGATCCTGCAGAAGGAGAGTACAGTGCACTCTGTAGCTATCTGTCTTTACCCACAAATTTATTCCTACTTTTTCAGGAATATTGGGATACTGTAAGACCCCTCCTCCAGAGGTACTGAAAGGGCAAAATATCATTGTTGGGTCACTATATAGTTTGGAAATTTTAAATTAAAATTATTTGCTAAGCTTCTAGATCGATTAGACTTGATTGAAGTGGTTAGCAAAAATATAGGAGATTCCTAATTCACACACTTAATGAGTTAGAGAGAAGTCCAGCAGCCATGGCATTTGGACTTTCCACTTGTCCCACCATAATTACCATTCCTTGTACTACTGTTCCCCGCAGCTGCCATTTCTTGCCAGTATCCACCATTGACCCCAGCCCCTGGACTCTAATAATACAATTTCCTTTCGTTTCTCCAGCCTGGAAGAGGTGGTGGCTTACTATTATTGGCTAATCTTCGGGTTGCCTTGCTTTTTTGTCTCCTGATTGGCTTCGCAGCCCTTCTGTCTCCTTTATTACCAATTCCTGGTATTAAATTCTATCTTCAGAATGGTTTCTGTTTTTCTAGCAGACCTTGATTGATTAACCCTTTAAAGAAAAGATGAATAGGGGTGTCTGGGTGGCTCAGTTGGTTAAGCGTCTGCCTTTGGCTCAGGTCATGATCCAAGTCCTGGCATTGAACCCCACATCAGGCTCCCTGCTCAGCCAGAAGCCTGCTTCTCCCTCTTCTTCCTGCCTGTGCTCTCTTGCTATCTCTGTCTCTCACTCTCTCTCTCTCTCTCAAATAAATAAATAAAATCTTAAAAATAAAAATTAAAAAGACAGGCGCCTGGGTGGCTCAGTGGGTTAAAGCCTCTGCTTTCGGCTCAGGTCATGATCTCAGGGTCCTGGGATCGAGGCCCGCGTCGGGCTCCCTGCTCAGCGGGGAGCCTGCTTCCCCCCCTCTCTCTCTCTGCCTGCCTCTCTGCCTCCTTGTGATCTCTCTCCCTCTGTGAAATGAATAAATAAAAAAATATTTAAAAAAATAAAAATTAAATAAAAATTAAAATTAAAAAGAGATGAATAAGAGAAAGGGGGAAAATATGTAGACACGAAAACGAAGGGAAGAAAAGCAAAGCAGTAAGATGTGAGGCAGAAGTCTAGCAGAGGGAAAATGGAAAGAGGGGACAGAAAGATTTGGAGCGGGTGGCTCATTGATGAACACTGTGCTGAAGTTGTGATGACCTGTTTGCTTTTCTCTTGGCTCCCCATATAGGTGGTGTGCAGATCCTGCATTACTAAACTGTTTGAAGCAAAAAAGCACTGTAGTCAGGTTGGTTTTCCTTTACAATTCTCTCCCCCCCATCTACAGGTTGTGTTTCCTAAATTAGTTGGTTTGTGGAACATGCTTTCCAGTCTTTTGTCTCCATTCTCACTCAGTACATTGTTTCCCTACGTTTCTGTTAGGTCTTTGCCAGAAATTGGATTCTTCCTACAATTGATTTTTTTCTTGGAGTGGCTATCCTTTCCCTCTTAAATTGTTTCACTCCGCCAGCTCCTCTTCCTTAAGCTCGTACATGCTTGTTAAAAGGCATAGGAGGAGATGGCATCTTGGAGCTGCCAGTTTATTAAAATCAGAAAGTAGTAACAGTATTCTTATCCACCACTTTTTTTTTCCTTTTGAGAATAGAGTAAGATATAAGTAGAACTGTTCCCTCTTCCCCTTCCCTTCTGATCTGTATACTTAGAGACTACCCAACAAAACTGTTCCTCAGCCCTCCGATCTCCCTTAAGTTATGGTTCAATCAAAAGCCACCTCTTCCTCAAAGACCAATTCAAATGTGATCTCCACAAGTCTGTTCTAGTAATATCCTCTCAGATGTGTGTGCATGTGTTCCTGCCAGCACTACAAAGCACTCAGCAGTAAACTCACCAGGGCCCAGATTGCATGCCTATTTTCTTTGTATCCTCTCCAAGGCCTCCTTTATGTTATGTATGTGTCTAATTTTTATTCCAGTTGAATTGCATCAGTAAATAAGCAGAGGAATTGACTCCCAACCTTAAATGCTAACATCAGTACTGTTTTTTTATGGCTAAAGCAAACATTGTAACACAATGTGTATTTGCCACCTTCTCTTCTCATCTTTCTTACCCCTTGAACTTCCTTCCCCTTTACTGTAAATGTGCATATGCTACTTACTCCTTAACCCAACTTCAGTGATTTAGAGATTATAGATCCAGCTTTTATAACATAGATACAGTAGTATTCACATCACCAAGAAAAGAAAGAGTAGAGAGAAAAGTTTAAAAAAGGAGTACCTGTTTTAAAACTCACACAGTTTTATCTCACACAGTTAATCTCACACAGTTTTTCCTTTATTTCAGTTCATTGTGTGCCTTTTAGACAACTACTATTTACTCAGCATGGTGCTAAAATACTTTGGGAAAGTTAAAAGACCTAACACATATAGCTTTTTGGTCATGGGTAATTTACAATCTAATTATGTATATAAACTACAGACATAAAATAAAATAGTATGTGGAATATACTGTTAATGCTATAGAAATTTAAAAAGTAAAAGATTCTTGGGGCACCTGGGTGGCTCAGTCGTTAAGCATCTGTCTTCGGCTCAGGTCATGATCCTTTGGTCCTGGGTTCGAGCCCCACCTTGGGCTCCCTGCTCAGTGGGAAACCTGCTTCTCCCTCTCCCACTCCCCATGCTTATGTTCCCTCTCTCACTATGTCTCTCTCTGTCAAATAAATAAAATATTTTTTTAAAATAAAAAATAAATAAATAAAAAATAATAAATAAAAAATTTTTTAAAAAGTAAAAGATTCTTAATGATGCAAAGTTAGTCTTAGAGGAGATGATTTTTAGCTGAACATAGAAGGAATTAGAGATTTTAAGTTGATTGGGGGGGCACCTGGGTGGCTCAGTCTGTTAAGCATCTGCCTTCGGCTTGGGTCATGGTCTCGGGATCCTAGGATCAAGCCCCACATCAGGGTCTCCCCACTCAGCGGCAAGTCTGCTTCTCCCTCTCCCTCTGTAATCTCTCTCACTTTTGCTCTCTCTCAAATAAATAATAATGATAATAATAAAGAATATAAGTTGATTGGAGATTGAAGATCAAATTTCCACGATTCAGATGACATTCTCAGGGCATGCATGCAAGGCTTTTATTGTATCTGTATTATATGGTAAGAGTGAATAATAATATTTGCAAACATGTTATCAAGTACTAAGTATTTTATATTCCACTTCAATATCTTTTTGAGTCCTCAATAGCTGTGAGCTTCCTCCATACTATTATTTATATTTAACATTTCTTAAATCAGCATGAGTCTTTATATTTCTCCCCCCGCCACCTCAAAAATGTGTTATCAAATTGATGGTATACCTTATAACTGAGAAAGTATAATATATCCATCCTCTATTTACAGACCAGGAAATACAGGCTGAGGTTCAGTGACTTGCCAGGTATTGGAGAATTTAGGATTTATAGCAAGGTCTATCTGATTTCAAAGTCTGTGTTCTTCACAACATCTTTATATTACCTTCCTAGCCATCATGGAAATCTAGCTAGAACAATTTAGTCTTAGGAAATAGTGGGAGTTGAGTTTGGAAAGAAAACCAGATGATGAAAGATTTGAAATTCTAGGCTGAGAAACTTGAATTTAATGCAGTCAACAGGAGGATTTACTGTGGGTTTCAAGTATGGATCCTTTTGTTATTTTTAAAATATTCTTCCTTCTATTACTTGGTCAGTTTTTGACATGGGCTTATTTACTCAGAAGTAAAATTGTCTTTTAAATTATGTTTCTAGATACCCTAGAAAAAGAAATAATTTGATAGAGCTTCCTGATGACTATAGCTGCCTCCTAAATCAAGCTTCTCATTTCAGGTAAGAAGAAATATATTTCTAAAAAATTTTTAAGCTTGCAATTGGTATGCACCACCACTAGCAAACTTTTTTTAAAGTGACCACTGGGCATCCTTTATAATAGTGATTGTCAATTTCTTTTTTATTATTGAGGTGAGAACCATAAAACAATTAATGATGATAAAGTGTACAATTTAGTGCTATTTGGTGTATTCACAGTGTTGTGCAACCATCACCTCTCTTTAGTTTCAAAACTTTTTCATAATGCCAGAGAAACACCTTGTATCCACTAAGTAATCACTCCCCATATCCCTCTTTCTCAATCCCCTGCTAACCAATAATCTGCTTCCTGTCTCTATAGATCTGCCTACTTTGGATATATCATATAAAAGGAGTCACATAATATATGACCTTTTGTGTCTGGCTCCTTTCACTTAGTATGGTTTTTGAGGTCATCTAAGTTGTAGCGTGTATTCAGTCCTTTCTTGGCTAAGTAATATTCCACTGTAGGATGCCTGGCTGACTTAGTCAGTGGATCATGCAGCTCTTGATCTTGGGGTTGTGAGTTTGAGCCCCATGTTGGGTGTAGAGATTACTTAAAAATAAAACCTTATAAGTAATAATAACAATATTCCATTGTATGTATGTACCAGAGGTTGTTTATCCATTTATCCATTGATGAGCATTTAGGTTGTTTCCCCCCTTTGCCTATTAAGAATAATGCTACTATAAACATTCATGTACAAGTTTCTGTGTGGACATATATTTTCATTTCTCTTGGGTATATATTCCTAGAAGTAGAATTGCTGGGTCATTATGGTAATTCTATGTTTAAATCTTTATGTAACCACTAAACTACTTTCCATAATTGTACCATTTTACATTCCCATCAACAATATAAGAGGACTCCTATTTTTTACATTCTCAACACTTATTATTTTCTGTTTTTTTAATGAAAGCCATCCTAGTGAGTCTAAAATGGTAACTCATGTGTTTTGATATACATTTTCTTCATGACCACTGATGTTAAACATCTTTTCATGTGCTTGTTGGACATTTGTATATGTCCTTTGGAGAAATGTCTGTTCAAATCCTTTGCCCATCTTGTAATTGGACTGTCTGTATTGTCGTTGAGTTGTAAGAGTTCTTTATATTGAAGGGGAGGAAAACTCCTCCTTTATTCCCTCTGGGTTCTTTGGACAAATAATTAAATTGACATAAGAGATTAATAGGAGAAAAGTTTAATTTTGCACATATGAGAGCTCATAGAAATACAAGACACAAAGAAGTGACTGGATTTATGCATTTTCAAAGTCAAAGAAACAATTTTTTTGAAGATTTGACAAAACAAAGGGGTTTAGGCTTAGAGTACCAAATTAATGAAGAAGTGAGAGCGTTTGCTTATATACCCTTCTTGATCTTGAATTCCCTATTTCTGGTGGTTAGGGTACTTTCCATCCTTCTGGTATAGGGAGGATACCTATTCTATTCTTTCAATAGTTTTGTAGTTTTAGCTCTGTATTTAGACTGTGGATTTTTTGTTTTTTGGATTTTTTTAAAGATTTTATTTATTAGAGAGAGAGAACAGAAGGGGCAAGAAGGGGAAGCAGGAGATGGAGAAGCAGGCTTCCCGCTGTGCAGAGAGCCTGATGCAGGGCTTGATCCCAGGACCCTGGGATCATGCCCTGAGGTGAAGGCAGAGGCTTAACTGACTGAGGTACCCAGGCACCCCTGGACTGTGGATTTGTTTTGAGTTAATTTTTAGAATAAGAGAGGACATCCAACTTTATTCTTTCCTTCATATGGTTTCCAGTTATCCCAGCACCATTTTTTAAGAGACAGTTGCTCCCTAATTGGATAATCTTGGCACCCATGTTGAAAATCAATTGGTCATAGATGTTTGGGTTTCTTTCTAAATTCTACAGTCTGTTCCATTGGTCTATATGTCTATCCTTATGCTAGTACCACACTTTTAAATTACCATGGCTTTGTAGTAAGTTTTGAAATTATAATGTGTCAGCCTTCCAACTTTGTTTTTTCTTTTTCAGTGAATAGGCCAGACTTTTCTGCTTTTTGTAAGCTTTCTTAGTTTTGTTGAGAATTGGACATTTTGATTATTGTAGTGGCTCTGTAAATCAGGTTCTATCCCCTCCCCGAGAATTGCCACTGTTGCTTGATAAAGGCTTCAGGCGTCTCTTTAGTGACTTTTCCAAACTGTTTTGTTGCAATGACTGTATTCCTTATTGTGTGTTTACCAAAGTCTCTGTTCCATTATCTCTGCAGTCAGCCAGTGAACTGACAGAGATTTCCTTAAATTTCTGGATCCAACAAGAAAAGTGAAGAGAAGAAAAAAAATATAAAGAATATTCTGTCTCTTTAAATTCCCTCCACCATACTGCCAAGAAAGTCACTTTAGTCACTAGGGGTTGAAACAATGGCCAATATCTCTGTCAGCCCTTCAGTGAGCTGTCAGGCAGAACTAAACACACAACATGATTTTTTGAGGACACTGTCTCTATTACCCATCCTGGCACCAGCAAGCCACACCAGAATGATGGGCAGCCACCCCCATAGCTACTTGCTGTGGGGCTGGGAGTTAGGGGGTGGTAGTCACTACACAAAAAGCCAAAATTCATTGATTTTGTTAGGCACTCTTTCTTTGTTAAGCACTCCTGTGGATGCTGCCAGTGTTCACCCAGATTCCAAGTTTCAAAATAGTTGCTTCAGACAGTTCTTGCTAGATCAGTAGTTGTATTGGTGGAGGAGACAGTTCATGGAGCTCATTACCATCTTCTAGGATATCGCCCCTCAACTTTTTTTTTAAAGCTACAGGAGCCTTTTTTTTAAAGCACTCTAAGAATCATCATTTATTCATGTATCTTTAAACAGTGTTCTACTGTAGAATTGTGGTCAATACATCCATCCTCTGAAATAACACTGTTCTCAACTTCATAAACAAGTAGTTCTCTTAGAAATATCTTTTATTCATATGTCTTTAAGCACTGTTTTATGTGCATTAGAGCAAGGTGACCACATCCTCACTGAAATAACACTGAAGAACCTTTTTTTTCCCAAGCCAAATCTTATATGGAATCCCATTATAACAGTAAAACAGGTAATTGCATTGTGGCTCAGGTTTAAGGCTGGGTACTAGAGAAAGAAGTACACCACCTTAGCCCTTTTTGATACTGTCTTCCCCCCTACCTCAGTCAAATTAAATACCACACTAGAGCAGTGTTTCTCAGACTTTCTTTTACCTTCCTCTTCCCTTCCACCGATTACTTTCAAATAAAAAAAAAAAATCTGGATGATAAAGACAATAAACAAGTTACATTATACTCATTACTAATACCATGTATTAGTTAAACACATGATTCTATATGATAAAGTAATGTCCTATAAAGTTAACAGTTTACACTTACCTTGCTGTAATAGGATGTAAGTTATTCAAATAACATAAATTCATGAGCCGCACACCATCAGTATAATGTCCTTGAATGGAGAAATTATATTATATCCGCCTTAGCCATTGGTGTGTGAATATTTCATATTTGAATCACAATGCATCATGTCTTAAAAATAGTAAGCCAGAATTACTGTTGATGCTGTTAGGTATCCTTGACAGTCAGGTGGCATCACACCACCACCCATAGCAAACCAGATTAATAGTGATGACATGAAATTAACAGTAACTTGTAATTAAAAAACAAGAATCTCAGCAGTCTGAAAATCAAACCCTAGTCAAGACTTCATTGATGATGTACTGTAATACAGCATCTTTTTTCCAAATGGCAGGAATTCCAAAGCTCAGTTAGGAGTTTTGTAATATTAAGTAACTATTGTACGGCTTCTTAATAAATTTAATTAGAGGGTGCCTGGGTGGCTCAGTGGGTTAAAGCCTCTGCTTTCGGCTCAGGTCATGATCTCAGCGTCCTGGGATCGAGGCCCGCATCGGGCTCTCTGCTCAGCGGGGAGCCTGCTTCCTCCTCTCCCTGTCTCTCTGCCTGCCTCTCTGCCTACTTGTAATCTCTCTCTCTGTGTCAAATAAATAAATAAAATCTTTAAAAATAAAAAAATAAAAAAAATAAATTTAATTAGAGCTCTCAGAAAACACAAATAACTCTTAAATTTTGTTTCAAGGATACCAGTTAGTAATTCTGATGAACTGCCTTGGCCTACAAAGTGACTATTGTAGTCCTTAGTTATATGTTAAATAACTTTCTGTCATTTGAAGGGGCAAAGAAAGGGATTGCGATTGATCATCATTTTGAGGGTTTGAAGACCCCTTATGTGGCCCACTCTGAGAATCATTGCCCTACAGGATGACTAGGGAAATTGTTCCATTCTGTTGCAAACATTGCTTTGAGGCCTGAAGCTAGGGACTTTAACTGGCCCAGCAGGGGCTTGGGCAGCCCATACTCCTGCCTCTGTTACTAGATAGAATTGATCTTGGTTTTAGTTCTTTTGCAGTTTGTCCAGTGCAGATTAAGTTCAACCACCTAAAGAAATGGCTGAGCCATTTACCTCTCAGCCCTTAAAACATGAGCTAGATAATTTCAGAGATTGCATCCAGCTCTAAATTCAGTGATTCTCCTAATCTTAGGGCTGTATTGCTATCGCGAATCCCAGTGAGTACTTGTTACCTAACCAGCATTAAAGAGTATCACTGTTGGCTCCTAGGAGGAGCTGAGAAGAGTGTTAGTCATTAATCACAGTGAAGATCCCCCTGGATGATACTACATGCTGGTTTCAAGTAAAGTGCAAATAAATCTTATGATCTCTTCCAGTTTTATTGTCACCACCAGTTTCCATTAAGACTGAGCCATTTCTACTGTAGGAGGGTAAGCTGTCTAGTTACCATACTTTAGGTATCACCCTGTTTTTCTCTATAGGATATTAGTGATAGGACTCAGCCATCCTGCAAGTGAAAGATTATGGCTTTCTCCAAAAAGAGCTAAAATTGTGTTCTTCCCCCTGGAAGTGAGAATAGTCTCCTCATCTCCAGGAGATAGGAGTCTAATACCTATGCACAGAGTCCTTCTGCTCCTATGTAGACAGTAGTGGTTTTCTTATCTTACCTGAGAAACATGGGATCAGAGAATAAACTGTTGATGCTTTATTAGAGATGGAGATTCTTTTAGTGCTCTTTATTCTGACCCCATTTTAACCCTCATTGGAACTCAACTTAGTGGTTGCATTTATTTATTACTCCCCAGATAAAGGAATTCTTGATGTTTCTAATATGTCCATTAGAAGGCAGAGATAGGAGTATAGAAAGCTTCTTTTTTTTTTAAGATAGCATTATCGCTTTAATTCAGAAAGTGATACCCCTCTTTGACAGGCATTACAGCAAGGCTCTAGCATGCTACTGTGTAAAATGGTAGATTTCAACGTACTACTTGGTTCAAGCAAGTCAACTCTGTCACTTTTTCCTTCCTAATGACTTGCTTTGTTTCCCATATAGTGTGTGAACTCTAATACTACAGTCTCTCATTTTAACCCTAAAGATCTCAATACTTAAACAAAATGGACAAGAAGATGTATCTGAACCCTTACTGCACATTTGTGATTTTAAAAAAATTGTATACCTAACAAGGTCATATTCCTCTAATACTGAGGACTTAAGCTTGACTAAACCTATCCAGAGGAGGGAATTGACTATAAATTGGTCATGTCAGATGAAGACTAGAATCTTTAAAAGTATCTCAGCCTCAAGGCATATTTAATTGCCAAACTGTGGGAATTATCAGGACACTGTATATTTATTTAATAATAAGTTTTCTTACTGTGGCTTAATCAAGAGATTTTTTTTGTTAAGTCCTTATTAAAGATGAATCATCTAATTAAATGTTTTCTTGTGTTTCGGGGTGCCTGGGTGGCTCAGTCTGTTAGGCATCCGACTCTTGACTTCAGCTCAGGTCATGGTGTCAGGGTTGTGAGATGCTCATCAGGCTCCGTGCTAGGCATGGAGCCTGCTCTCCGTGCTGGACATGGAGCCTGCATGGGATTCTCTCTTTTTCTCTCCCTCCTAAATGAATGAATGAATGAATGAATGTTTTCTTGTATTTTAAGAGCTTTCTTTGCTGCAAAGCAGCCAGTGATGAACACAATTCCTTGCTAACTGGATATATCATGCTTTTATGTTTCTCCCATACTGAATGTTTTCTTCCCCTTTGAGGTGCCCACGGTCTGCAGATGATGAGCGAAAGCACCCTGTCCTCTGTCTTTTCTGTGGAGCTATACTGTGTTCCCAGAACATTTGCTGCCAAGAAATTGTGAATGGGGAAGAGGTTGGAGCTTGCATTTTTCATGCACTTCACTGTGGAGCTGGAGTCTGCATTTTCCTAAAGTGAGTAGTGACTGTTCTGGAAGCTTCATAATGAACTTACGGAATCTGGATCCAATCTGGAGGCTATTCTGCTAGGACAGTGTGTTGATAGGAAATCGTCTATCAGAAGTTAGAGTTTAGACCTGTTTTTCACATGAAATTGCATTTGAGAAGATAATACAGAGTATTACAAAGTAAGTTTGAAAAAAGGATTCTGGGGGCGCCTGGGTGGCTCAGTGGGTTAAAGCCTCTGCCTTCGCCTCAGGTCATGATCGCAGGGTCCTGGGATCGAGCCCCACATCAGGCTCCCTACTCAGCAGGGAGCCTGCTTCCTCCTCTCTCTGCCTGCCTCTCTGCCTACTTGTGATCTCCCTCTCTGTCAAATAAATAAATAAAATCTTTTTTAAAAAATTTAAAAAAAAAAGAAAAAAGGATTCTGTTCACACTTTAATTATTGTGGTATATTTTAAGCATGATAGAGTTTGTATTAATTACTCTGTGGTTGTATAACACTCAGGTGTGATGAAAGGGCTTGGAATCCCAACACTTATATTTAAAAAATACCTATACAAAGTTATCCTTTGAATATGTTCATTTTCTTCATTTCCTCTATCAGGCAACCATTGTTTTCCTTGGTCTTTCAGCAAAAGGCTGAGAGTGGAATAGCAGTTAACCTCATGTTTATGAAAGAAGAGTACAAGTTCCCTGAGAGAAATAAAATTCAAAGTGGAGACGGGTGCCTTTTCTTTCCATTCTCCCCATGCAATGTAGTTTCTGTTTATGTAAGCCCAAATACCTAACTATGGAATATGTAATTATTGCTTGTAGGCATCTGTTGTAACAATGGGAATGGATTTCTAGAAGCCACACCCAAACACCTATTTTCTTCTTTTAGGAAACTTATAGCATATAAACTCAGTACCTATTCCATCTGTTTATTTTATGTCACTCTCTGGTACTTATCCCTTCTGTACATGTGCACACAAACATTCTTTTTATATTTCCATGTCTAGGCTGTAGCAGTCCCAAGTAACTTCACAGTGGCAGTAGTACTTTATAATTTGCACTGTTGGAGGCTGGCTCTAACGGGAAATGGCTTGACAATTCCCTAGCTGACCTTCTTTCTGGCCCAAAGTTATCAGAACAAAAGATGTTCTGTCCTTCTGTTAAGCTCCCTCCCCATTCTAGGTTGTAGGTCGGGAAACAACAGAAACAACCCCAGACATCATTTTCCAGGGTATCTATGGCTCAAGTAGGACAGCTTCCTTCCTCTCTTCAATACATTCGGTCAGTATTAATAGTCCTATTTCCCTAAATCCATTGATCCTTTCCCATAACTTAAATAAAAATAGGAGTGTTCACTCCTTTTTATTCAAACAAAGCACAATTTAGTCTGTTTGTCTATGTTTACTCTCCTTATACTCAATTTCTAACAGATATTGGCCATGTCTTTTCTTTAGATTAACTTTGATGTAGTGCCTATCATTTGCATACATGCACTTAATAATATTTCCTGTTGGTTGTTTTGTCCTTCAGAATTCGAGAATGCAGAGTAGTCCTGGTTGAAGGTAAAGCCAGAGGCTGTGCCTATCCAGCCCCTTACTTGGATGAATATGGAGAAACAGACCCTGGCCTGAAGTAAGATTGGTTTGTTTGTTTTTCATTTTAGTCACATTATTGAACATGGACAGTAACAGTTCTTTAAACACAGAAACTAATGCTAAATATTGAGAGATATTTTAAAATAAGAACAAATTAAAAATATTAAGTATGATACCATCCTAAATGTAGCACATAATTTTGAACAGCTTTGTGCTTCTCCAGAGTGTGAGGGTAATCCTCCTCTAAAATTAAAGATATAAGCCATCCTAATGTTTGAATGTTATGTTATTTTTAATCAGCCTTTCTTCAGAATTACTTAGAAGGTTCAAGTATGGAGGTAGTCTTTGGATTAAGGGAGAAAATAGCTAAATGGTGAAAGTAGTTATTGACTGAGGATTAGATCTGAATTGTTCCAGAAAGGTAAGAAGAAGCAGAATTTTTTACTTATTTAGGCAACTTGAAAATACCCAGCCAGCTGAGACACCTGAGTGCCTCCAGAATGAGAATTTCACAGTTCTCCATAATTGCAACAGCCAAACTTTATTTTGGATTAGCTGCTCTACAGTGTTATAGACTGTACTACCTTAGAATTGATGTGGAATAGTTTTGTTTAAATAATTTGCTAATGACCAGCAAATTTGTTATGTCGTAAGGACAGCAATAAGCAAATATTTCTGAGCAATAGAATATAATTTGAGGGCTTAGTGTTATACTTCAGACTTAATCTCTCCTATACAAAGACCAGAAATCAAAGCTAAATAAACTGTATGAGGCCAAAAAGCCATTAAAGCCCCATCAGACTAACTACCCAAAAAAGGAATAGACTGCTTCATGTTATAAACCTCACATTTAAACAGGTCTCATAATGCCTATGATATACTTTGCCTGTTTTCTGAATAATCAAGGAATAAATTTCTGCTTCATCAGCTAAGTAATTTGTTAAGTTCATGGTGATTAGGGGTGAAGGGAGAATATCCCTTTCAAAACTCTGTCCTGGTGATTCCTTGCAGTTCTAAGAATATCTCAAGAGTGTGAACTAATTTAGGCAGTAAAGGTGTGGCAGTTATTTGATTTGAACTTACATGTTGAGTGTTTGTTTGTTTGTTTGTTTTTTCCCCTGAAGGAGGGGCAACCCCCTTCATTTATCTCGTGAGCGATATCGGAAGCTCCATTTGGTGTGGCAACAACACTGCATTATAGAAGAGATTGCTAGGAGCCAGGAAACTAATCAGATGTTATTTGGATTCAACTGGCAATTATTGTGAGCTTCAGCCCTGCCTTGGGACAATCACAAATGAAGACAATAATGAAGACTGATTCAAAATTATGGAGATCGTTCTGAGGGCTAGGGAAGGGTTGGAGGGTCTTTTGCTCCATGTCCAGATTCACATACATCAATAAAATATTCCTTAACGGAGTATTGCTTTCAATTAGTGAAAATATGTGTAAAGGAGAAAAAGGACATTGATTAATCTGTTTTTATGTTCCAGAACACTAAAAAATGCTTCTTTACCCCAAGTGTCTGATTCTGCTATTTCCAGAAAATTCATTTCCCTTCATGATCTGTCCCACTTCATTTCATTTCATTCACCTGGTAAATGAAGTCACATTAAGCAGTTGTGGATATTTTTTTATGTTGGTTAAGTCTTCTGCAGTTTTGTATTTGGTATTTCCTGTGCACACCCAGGTTTAGTTTAGCTGACATTGGAACACTGACAGGATTCTAACCTGTGGTAGTCTTCCTTGCAGCTAAAGAGGAATTGGAGAAACCATGCAATATACTTAAATTGAGAAAGTTTCCAGAAGAGCAATTTTTTAAAATTACTTCTCTTTTAAGGAAATACCCCTAATATGCCACTTACTGTTTTAGCCAGAAATTAAACAACTCTTTCTATGGGCAGAGTTGCCATTTCTAAGGCAAATTTCTGTTAGTGTGGAAAGGCTTTCTTCCCACTGTAGACCTCAAGAATAGGGTAAGCTAGGATAATGTATATATCATTCACCCCTCATGGGCCAAAGAAACTGTAGTCCTCACCTCTTACCAAATAGCTTTGTTGAGTTTTGAAATTATACTTTCTATTTTCCAAAGGCAAATTTCTAAAATGAGTTCACTTATCTCTTGTTTGTGGCACCATCCTATTTGACTCTTAAAAACCTGATGCAGTTCTGATCTAAACTGTCTCTATGAGGATAAGAAAATTCCCCCAATGAATGGAGCATGGCAGCTGTCAATTAGAACAATCAAATTGAAGCCAATTCTGTAATCTTCTATGTCTTTGTAAAAGACAAATCCTTCCGTTGTTATCTATGTGCAACCGTTTCATAAACTCTGGTTTTATGACTAGTACAGACAACCAAAAAAGCCATGTGATCAGTGGTCATGTGTTCTGTTACAATATGCTGTGGTTGAGCCATCTTGTTTATAAATAGAGCTCTCCCGAATCTGTGCATAGACTTCTTGATTTTTGGCTTTAACTTTTTATATCGAGAACTTGTGATCTAAACAGCGGATAAGATAAATTGAAACCTTCCATTTTAGCTTCTTTTGTCTCTGGAGTAATGTCAGGAATTTGAAAGATGCATTCAAAGACCATCTGATTTTGCCTTTGGTGACTACCGTCATATATGTGTGTAAATGTTTTCCTATCTTCTTTTTGCTCAGCAAAGGCAAACAAATAACTCGTTTGCAAAGTGATGACATTTGGGATTAGATTTTTTGGTATTTTTGTGTAAAGTAAAGAAAAGGTGGGCTTTGCAGTAAAGGATCGGCATGAACGGGCATCAGAATCACAATCATGATTTTCTACTTGAATAATTATTATTCAGAAGGTATCAGGAAACAGATACAATTCCACTGAACTATTTGTAACAAGTGATGAGTGAGGATCAGAAAATTTAGAATTCCACTTGTCCAGTTTGCCAGTATGATAAAATGATTAGAACATCTCCCTTTATTTATGATATGATTTGGGGGGGGGGTGGATTGTCTGACTGGGAAATCTGAGCCAGAATAGGCAACAGAAGATGCTAACTTCTGTCCTAACTGATAGGCCCCATTTAGCAAAGATAAACTGACTTTTTATTTCTAGTCTTTTTATATTCACTTCATAAACCCTGGGGTTAAGCTTTTAAGCTGCCAGAGGGACTACCCTGTCCTGGCCAGTCAGACCTTCACTGCCAAAGAACCCATTTCATGTTGAGTTCCACTTATGAGACTGATTCAGACCCCTCCACTGGAGTTGAATGTGTGTCTCAGTGCTGCCCCCAGCCCTAGGGATTTCTAATTATATTCAAATATCATAGTGGTTTGCCTTCATCATTGCAAACAATTTAATTATGCTTATGGAGTTTACTTACAAATGAGCAAAAAGTCACTTTATTTTCATTAGTGTAGAATGTGGAGGAACTGATTCAACAGGATGGCTCCAAAACTGTGTTTTTCTAATGTTTTTGGGGAGGGGCTGACAGGAATTTTAATGATAGAGTGAAGAAAAACATATATCTGTATAATTAATTTATTTTGCTGGTGTATGGGCTGTGAGTTCACCCGTTAGTGGTCATTTGTCATTTCATAACAACTATGCATTTGGTTCACTGTGATGATGATCAATATCTAGTGACTGCAACATGTTTATACCACTGATTCAAATTCCATCCATGATGAAGTTATACAAATAATGCATATATTGATATCTTTTATTGCAAAATGTAAATTTAAAACTTGTATAATGTTCTTGTGCTTTTTGAAATAAAATATCTTATATGTGTATATTTACAAAGAAAAAAGGGACTTCTCATGTTTGGGGATTTGGGTTTGAAGTATAAAAATCTGTACCTAGAAAGGAGCTCCAATTAAATGTTACCTCTGCCAGCCCAGATAAATTCTTTACAACACATAGGTATTGGGGCACCTGGGTGGCTCAGTTGGTTAAGCATCTGCCTTGGGCTCAGGTCATGATCCCAGGGTCCTGGGATGGACCCCTGCATCGGGAGGGCTCACTAGGGAGCCTGCTTCTCCCTCTCCCTCTGCCTGCTGCTACCCCTGTTTGTGCTCTCTCTCCAACAAATAAATTAATAAAAATCTTTAAAAAATAAAATAAAAGATGTAGGTATTCAGTGTAATGGTCTCCAAACTTTCTGACCATACATTCCATCAGTAAATAATTTTTAAGCATGCACTATACATATATACAGAGAATTTTTTATATTCAGTATGGTACTAATGTATTAAGTACATTATAAATGATTGCCCAAAAATGGAGATTTAGAAGATCAGCTAAGGGGCACCTGGGTGGCTCAGTGGGTTAAAGCCTCTGCCTTCGGCTCAGGTCATGATCTCAGGGTCCTGGAATCGAGGCCCGAATCGGGCTCCCTGCTCAGCGGGGAGCCTGCTTCCTCCTCTCTCTCTGCCTGCCTCTCTGCCTACTTGTGATCTGATCTCTCTCTGTGTGTCAAATAAATAAATAAAATCTTAAAAAAAAAATAGAAGATCAGCTAAAAGGTAGAATATTTCTATTTAAGTATCTTCCAAGTGAATCTATGCATCTCTTTGGGTATGTACACTGTATTGTGGACACAACTGTCTAGAGCAGCACTGTCCGGAGAGCTCTGCAGTGATGGGAATGTTCTCTCTTTGCACTCCAGTATGATAGTCACTGTCCCAATGCAACTATTGAATATTTTGAAATGTGGCTAGTGCAACTGAGGACCTGAATTTTTTATTTTATTTTAAGTTTAGCAGTTTAATAGTAATTTTAATTACTAGTCATGTGTGACTAGTAGCTCCTATATTGGGAAAGCATAAATCTAGTGTAATGGTTCTCAGGCTTGACTGTGGTAGAATCACGTAAAGAGCATTAACAAAACACAAATTTCCAGATTTCAACCTTGATCCTGAATCACAATCTCCTGAGATTGAGCCTTTACAAAACCATTATGATTTCCTTCTATTTCTAAACCATTACCCTTAAAATTTAGAGCTTTCTTTGTTTTTATCTCAGTGATTTTAGTCTATATCCCAAAGAGCCTCAGATAGAAAAGTAGATCAAAGAGGGCAGAAAGTGCCAAACTTGGATAGTTGTGATATTTCATTTTGAGTTTCTATGTAAGCTTTCATTTAAGGAAAGGGTACCTAGAGTTAAAACTCTAACTCTAAACTATAACTGACAAAAAAGCAGAGCAACAAAAAGTCATTGATTTAGTTTTAAGATTTTACAATATTCTGGGAGGGTAGTTCCTCTGAAGGCAATGAAGAAAGTGTTTTGGTTATGAAAACACAAGGCACTTGGAATTAGCAGGTAGAGGTCACTATGAAGTCTTCGCTGTACTTGGAGTAGCTGGGCACTACTAGGAAAAACAAGTCATACAACCAGGCAGACTTTCACAATTTGCATTAAAATTTAAAACTTCTAGGGTGGGTGGTTCAGTCTGTTAAGTGTTTGACTCTTGATTTCACTTCAAGGTGTGATCTCAGGATTGTGAGATCAAGCCCCACGTGGGGCTCTGCACTGGGGGTGGAGTCTGCTTAAGACTTTCTCTCCCTCGCCCTCTGCTCCTCCCCACCCATGTGAGCGAGTTCCCTCTCTCTCTCTCTCTCTCTCTCTCTCTCTCTCTCTCTCCTTCCTTCCCTACCTCCCTCTTTAAAAAAATTAAAACTTCAGTACAGGGGTGCCTGGGTAGCTCAGTGGGTTGAGCATTTTATTTAGGGCTGCCTGGTGGTTCAGTGGTTGGGTGTCTGCCTTTGGCTCAGGTCATGATCTCAGTGTCCTGGGATCGAGGCCCGCATTGGGCTCTCTGCTCGGTGGGGAGCCTGCTTCCCCCTCTCTCTCTGCCTGCCTCTCTGCCTACTTATAATCTCTCTGTCATATAAATAAATAAAATCTTTAAAAAAATTACAACTTCAGTACAAAGAAGAATACCATTAATAAAAAGATATCCAGAGTTAGGTGGTATGATCACATCAACAGTACAGCTTCTGAATTTCCTCAAAACTCTTCCTGAAAACCATATACACTAACCAGGATAACAAAAGAAAAAAGCACAAGATTTAACAAAAGAAGGCAGCAGGAAATATCCCATGAACTCCCAGGTATGGACTGATATATTCAAAGCACCAACAGCAGCAGGGCTGTGCACTGGAAGTGGTGGAAAGTAAAAGGAGATACCGAGTCAGAGTTGCAGAACTGGGGGCGCCTGGGTGGCTCTGTTGGTTAAGCATCTGCCTTCGGCTCAGGTAGTGATCCCAGGGTCCTGGGATCGAGCTCCGCATTGGGTTCCGTGCTCAGTGAGGGAGCCTGCTTCTCCTTCTCCCCCTGTTCCTGCTCTCTCTTGCTATCTCTCTTTCAAATTAAAAAAAAATATTTTTTTTAGGATTTTATTTATTTATTTGACAGAGAGACGCAGCGAGAGAGGGAACATGAGCAGGGGGAATGGGAGAGAGAGAAGCAGGCTTCCGGCTGAGCAGGGAGCCTGATGCAGGCCTCAATCCCAGTACCCTGGGATCATGACCTGAGCCAAAGGCAGACACCCAACCACTGAACCACCCAGGCAGCCCTAAATAAAATGTTAAAAAAAAAAAAAAAAGAGTTGCAGAAATGAGAAATCGCCAACGAACCCCAAGTGGGAAGAAACCCACTCGATAGAAAACCTGGACACTCAGGACTGAGAATTACCAGCAGAGCTAACCAAAGTCCTCACATGCTGTAAGCATGGGTGAAAAACTGCTCAGTCTTGAGAGAAAGAAGGTGCTGGCAGTCTAAGTCCTCTATAGTCTTATAAATAACCATTAATTAGTGCCTTCATTACAGAGAGAGCCGCACCCCATGGAAAACTGCTAAAAACAGAAACCCGATTGAGAATGGCAGTAATGCTGTGGGTAAGAGAGAAAGTTCAGGTTGTGTGCATGAGTGATATATAACCTATTACTGAATTCAAAATCGGTGAAAGGCCTAAATGTGAGACAGGAATCCATTAAAATCCTAGAGAACACAGACAGCAACCTCTTTGACATTGGCTGTAGCAACTTCTCACTACACACATCACCAGACGCAAGGGAACAAAGGCAAAAATGAACTATTAGGACTTCATCAAGATGGAAAACTGCACAGTGAAAGAAACAACTAACAAAACTAAAGGCAACTTTTGGAATGGGAGAAGATATTTGCAAATGACATATCAAATAAAGGGCTAGTATCCAAAATCTATAAAGAACTTATCAAACTCAACACCCCCAAAATGGATAATCCAGTTAAGAAATGGGCAGAAGACGAAAAGACAGTTTTCCAAAGAAGACATCCAGATGGCTAACAACACGTGAAAAGATGCTCAACCTCACTGATCAGGGAAATACAAATCAAAACCACAAGGACAGACCACCTCACACCTGTTAGAATGGCTAAAATTAACAATACAGGAAGCAGTAGATGCTAGCAAGAGTGCAGAGAAAGGGGAGCCCTCTTACACTGTCGGGGGGAATGCAAACTGGTACAGCCACTCTGGAAATTAGTTTGGAGGTTCCTCAAAAAGTTAAAATAGAACTACCCTATGATCCAGCAATGGTAGAGAACAACCTGAGGGTTGGTGGGAGGGAGGTGGGTGAAGGATGGGTAGATGGGTGATGGGTGTTAAGGGGGCACTTGTTAATGATGAGCACTGGGTATTTTATGTAAGTGACAAATCACTAAATTCTGCTCTTGAAACCAGTATCACTCTATATGTTAACTAGAATGTAAATAAAAATTTGGAGAAAAAATTATCTATTAGCAAAATGCTGCATTTAAAGGTGTAAGTACATGAGAGTACTATCTGAGTTCTAGACATTAAAAATAGAGGAGGTAAGTCTGAGCTATGAAGCTAAGAATATTTTCTTGACCCATCCCTATTTGACAAGCACTTCCCCCTGATGGTCCAGAAAATCCATCTCATTTAAAAAAGAACATAGCTGCGCTGGTTAATTCTATGTATTAATTTGGCCTAAGGGATGCCTGGATAGCTGGTACAGCATAATTTCTGGATGTATCTGTGAGGGTGTTTCTGGAAAAGATTAGAATTTGATTCAGTAGACTGAGCAGAGAGATCTGTCCTCGCCTCAGAGAGATCTGTGGGTGGACCTCATCCAATCCACTGGGGGTCCAAATGGAACCAAAAGGTAGAGGAAGGATGATTTCCCTCCCTCTCTTTGAATGGGGATGTCTATCTTCTCCTGCTCTCAGACTTCAGAACTCTTGGATCTCAGGCCTTTGCAACTGGACTGCATTATACTACCAACTTTCCTGGTTCTTTTGCAGACTGCAGATAGTGGGACTTCTCAGCCACCATAACCAGATGAGCCAATTCCTATAACAAATCTCGTGTGGGGCGCCTGGGTGGCTCAGTCAGTTAAGTATCTGCCTTTGACTCAGGTCATGATCCTGGGATCCTGGATGCACTCCCCCCTGTTCATTCTCTCACTTTCTCTCTGTCTTTCAAATGAATAAATAAAAGGTCTTTAAAAAAAAACAATGGGGCGCCTGGGTGGCTCAGTGGGTTAAAGCCTCTGCCTTCGGCTCAGGTCATGATCTCAGGGTCCTGGGATTGAGGCCCACATCGGGCTCTCTGCTCGGCAGGGATCCTGCTTCCTCCTCTCTCTCTGCCTGCCTCTCTGCCTACTTGTAATCTCTCTCTCTGTGTCAAATAAATAAATACAATCTTTAAAAAAAAAAAAACAATGAATCTCGTGCTAGCAAGAGTGGTGCTAGCAAGAGTGCATGATACAGAGTGTGTGTGTGTGTGCTGTTGATTGCGTTGAGAAAAATGTGATTTTTAAATGGGCAAAATATTTGGCTATTTATCCAAAGAAATACACAAATTTCTAATAAGTACACGAGAAGATGTTCGATGTCATTAGTCGTTAGGGAAATGCAAGTCAAAACCACAATGAGAAACCACTTCACACCCACTAAGTTGGCTAGTAGTCAACAAGACACACATGTTGGCAATAGGATGTAGAGAAATTGGAACAAATACAGGCAGTCCTCACTTTGCATGGTAATGCAAACTGAAATCATACAAAACATTCTTAATAATATGGGAAAGGTTGTGATTGTTCCATGGTCTTTACAAATTGTGGCGGAAAATAGTGAAACTAACATTTATTGAGCACGGTATGTTTTATAACATTAGAAACATTGAAAATTAAAGTGTTTCATTTATTTTAAGAAACGTAGGAAGAAAAAACATCAAGAGTGATTGCCTTCTTCTCTGTGTAACTTATGATACAGAGTCTCTTTTCTATGCCTCAGCAAATTGTCATTCTTCTAAGTTTGAATCTGCTTCCAACATTGTATCCTTTGTGTTTCCAGTGTTGTGAAATCCGTCCAGGAGTTCCTTTCATGTGAAGTTTTGTGCCAGCATTGTTTTTTCTGGGATGTTAGCCATAACCACTTATTTATTTCATTAAGTGTGTCTTCGTGAAGTTCCTCTGACTGCGTATTGGGAGTTTCTCAAGCAGCAGCAGTGCCAACAATCCCTCAGTGTACTATTTCTTCTAGAATAATTCCTGTATAACTTCTACGACATTTATAGGTGACCCAAATTTCACTGCCGGCATTAGCACTTCAGTGTCTTTATGGCACTTTTATCTTTGTTGGCCAATTCCCTCTTTTGATGATCAGTTTTTGTCAAATGTCTCATGAGCTTATCACTGGGAGAAGAAATGGCACAACTATGCGCTTTGCTCCCTGTCCCTGAACTCAGTAACAGACATGCAGTGCTAATCACCAACAGACTTTGAAAGAAGTGACATAATTGGCTACTGATCATGACAAGCGGTTATTTAGTGATGTGTGAAGGGAAGAGCTAGCTGCAAAGTTCACACTTTATGCAATTACAATTAATGTACCATCTTAAACTAAATTTGAACCATTGTGGTTGAAGGACTTGGGTTAATTTAATTAAAACATGGTAACCGAAAATTTTGCCTCTAGGAACAACACAAGGTGAGGACGCCTCATAATAGAGCAGCAACTTTTATAAAGTTTTTTTTTAAAAAAAGGATAAATAGACACATTAATAGAGACACTTTAACAAATAGCTCCCAAACCTGGATAAAATAGACAAAAAAATTTCTAAGGATATAGTAGACCCAAACAACATAGCATGTTAGTTGGGTCCTATAGTAAGAAGACACTGAGACAGATTTGGGAGCACAAAAGGATTGCTGCACTAATCCATTCAATTACAACTGGGCAAGGGAGTACCAAGAAGGGCCCAAGCAAATCATCTGAATTCTGCAAGTGGTCCTCTCTTTGTCTAAGGCAGCTCTTATACTTTCCTGCTGATCAACGCCAATTAGCCGGGCCAAGATGGTGACTCTTCTTGCTTGCTGGTCCCTGGTTATATGCAGTACCAAAGGCCCAAGCAGCAGCCAGAGTTTGTAGTCCAGTAGGATTTTTGCCAAGTCCTCTGGCAAGAGTGAGCCCCTTTTTGGGACCAAGACCTCTATCTCTGAAGAGCTCAGAGTTGCAGGGACAGGAAGCATAGAGTCCCCCAGGGAACTATTGGGAATGATGACGAGTGGAGCCACTGCTTGGCCCCTGAAGCCCAGGTATACTTCCTATTGGAAACAAAGCACTATATAAAGGTTTCTGATTCAGTGCAAATACTGCATCCTGGAGGGTGGCACCGCCTCCCCCAAGAGCAATGCCTCTAAGCTGATACCTGAACTGCATCTTCCACGGGTCATCCCAACATTCTGTCAGCCCAGCTGCTCCTGAATGATGCAGTATGCAGTGCAACCATTAGATCCCATAGTCATGTCCCCACTTCTGCACCTCCTTAGCTGTGATGTGTAAGCTGACTGCATGCATGATGTGTTGTGTGGAATTCCATGCTAATGGAACAGGTACCCTATAATCCCCAGATAGCAGCACTACCTGAAGCTCTGTGGGCGGGAAAGGCATACCTAGATCCTGACTAGATGCCCGATCATGTGAGAATGAAGCACTGACTCTTCTAGAATAGAATCATCCCAAGGAAATCAACTTGCCACCAAGTAGCTGTTTGATCTTCTTGAAGAACAATGCCCTGTCAATAGAGCAATGGACCTTGTTACTGGCAGGATGGACATGGCAGTAGCTCTAATGGTCTTGTTAAGTGGAAGTCCATGCTGTTGGTTGGGTCCATGCTTAACCTCCATCTCTCCATTCTGTGCCTACTGTGTCAGCTGCCAAAGGGGTCTAATGTCTAAGTGGTTTTGATTGCTTGCTTGTTCAGTACCTTTTCTGTAATAGATGATTTCTGCTGGGCATTAACATCTAAAGCAAAAGTCTTCCCACTTTGTGCACATGCTCCTATGTCCATATATAATATCATACAGTGTGTGCGCTTTATGTCTAGCTTCTTTTGCCTTTGAGATTCATCCATGTTGTTGTATGTATCAGTAGGTCTTTTCTTTTATTGTGTTCATCATTATATGAATACACAAAAATGTATCCATCTCCTGTTGATAGACATTTGGGTTGTTTCTAATTTGGGCTATTATTAATAAAACTGTTAAGAACATTCCTTTAGGGGAGCCTGGGTGGTACAGGAGGTTAAGTGCCTGGCTCTTGATTTTGGCTCAGGTCATGATCCTGGGGTCCTGGGATCAAGCCCCTCATCAGGCTTCACACTCTGCAGGGAGTCAGCTTGGGGATTCTCTTTCTCCCTCTTCCTCTGCCCATCCCCCACCCACATTCTCTCTCTCTCTCTCTCTCTCTCTCTCTCTCTCTCTCTCTCAAATAAATAATCTTAAAAAAAAACTTGTATAAGAATGTTTTCTTTCAAAAGTTGTTTTTTAAGATTTATTTATTTTAGAGAAAGGAAGAGAGAGGGCGCCTGGGTGGCTCAGTGGGTTAAAGCCTCTGCTTTCGGCCCAGGTCATGATCTCAGGGTCCTGGGATCGAGGCCCGCATCGGGCTCTCTGCTTGGCAGGGAGCCTGCTTCCCCCTCTCTCTCTCTCTCTGCCTGCCTCTCTGCCTCCTTGTGATCTCTCTGCCGCTGTGAAATAAATAAATAAAATCTTTATAAAAAAAAAAAGAAAAAAGAAAGGAAGAGAGAGCACAAGTGGGGGGAGGGGCAGAAGGAGAGGACAAAAGTCTCAAGCAAACTCTGCGATGAGTGCAGAACCCGATATAGAACTGTAGCTCACCACCCTGAGATCACGACCTGAGCCAAAATTTAACCTACTGTACCACCCAGGTACCCCTACAAGTGTTTTGTTTTAGATATACGATATGCATTCATTTCTCTTAGAGACTATATGTATGTGTGTGTGTGTATGTATATGTATATATGTAGTGATATATATAATGAGATATGTAATGAAATATATATGTGTGTGTGTGTGTGGACCGATCCATGTTTAAACTTTTAAGAAATTGTCAAATATTTTTCCAAAGTTTCTCTTGCCACATATTCTTGTCAACATTTGGTGTTGTCTGTTTTTTTCAATTATACACATTCTGGTGGGTATGTAATGGTAGTTCACTGTCTCATTAATTGTAATCCTTTTTTTTTAGATGCTTTTGATATTTACTGTGTAAATGATAAATATCGTTTTTTCTCTTCCCTTCCAGGATTTATATCGTTTTTCTTTTCTTCTTTCACTGGATGGGCTACAGTAAAGAGTGTGGTGACTTAATAGCAGGAGTGGAAAATGATCATGAAGAGTTTTGTAAATGATGCTGAGGACACTTAGGAATTACTAGTATTTTCTCATAGATGAATAATGTGGTCAAATTTGCATTTAGCAAAAGCTCTCTGGCTATAATGTGGAAAAAATAAAGACACCAGGGAAGGCCAGTTAAAAGGTTCCTGATCTAATGTAGATAAGAGAGGGTGACCTAAGCTAGGGAAGTGGCAATTGGAGTGGAGAAGAATTGATTTTTAAAAAATAAAATACATCTGGCTCCACTTAGTCCACATCAAGTGTGATTTCAGTAAACCAATCAATAAAAATGTGTACATATTTCAAGCCATTCTGAGGACAGACATTTCCTTTAGGGGAAATTCATCTCCAGAAGCTACTAAAAAGAACATCTTAACAAAGGTTATCAAACTGTTAACAAAAAGAACTTGAAACAAATGAAACTATTGGATTCAATGTGAAACATGAAATGAAAATAATGCAATTCAATGAATGCAAGATCAATTACTAAAACTTCTTTTCTTTCTTTTTTTTAAAGAACTTTTATTTATTTATTTGACAGAGAAAGAGCACAAGCAGGCAGAGTAGCAGGGAGAGGGAGAGGGAGAAGCAGGCTCCCCACTGAGCAGGGAGCCCGATGTGGGGCTCTTTCCCAGGACCCTGGGATCATGACCTGAGCCGAAGGTGGTTGCTTAACCGACTGAACCACCCAGGTGCCCCTAAAACTTCTTTTCTTATAAACGTGCCTCAATCAAGGCAGGTCACAAGCTGTTTATGCCAGCTTCCAGAACTGATTAACTAAATTGTTGTCATAGTTGATGTGGCCCTTGGTAAGCAATATAGATGAACTGAAAAGTAAACTACCCTGGTTGATAGTAAAATAATAAGGTCACACCAACTTAGAAAACAATAACAAAAGACCTAAGTAAGAGAGGTGACAAAAGCAGAAAATTTGAATGAATTATGCAAAAAGATGAGAGCAGATGACTTTTGGAGAATGTAACTCACTGAGCTTACCCAAGGCCTCAATAGCCCTAGGACTGCCTTTTTCTACCACTCCCCTCCCTTTGCTGTTGGTCTTCCTTCCTTTTGCCCTGAATCCTCCCCTCCTCTCATCACCTTAGTGGATGCCCCATGGCCTAGAGCTATGATTTCATCTCTAGGTGAAAATTTTTCAAATTTTTGTGTCCATTCCTGACCTCAATCCTGCATTTCCAACTTTTTACCTGGTAGTGCTGCTGGACCTTCAAGCTCAGAGTCTAAAACCAAACCCATTCTCAGCCCAAACCAGTTCTTCTTCCTGTTTTTTTACTTCTGTTAAAGGTACCACTATTGTCCAAGTCATGCAGTTTTGACATCTAAGTTATCTTTGACTCTTCCTTCCACAGGAAACCACTTGGCAAACTGGCCAAGTCTTATCAAGTGTTTCTTCTGATTATTCTCTGCTCTATACTCTCACCTCCCCATTTCAGGCCCTTCTTCCATCATTGCCAGAACAGTTGCAATAACCTCTTTGCTGGTCTTCTCCCTCTAGTTTCTTACTTTCTTGAATTAATTCTGCATATCATCACAAATTTAATCTTCCTAAGCACAGATCTGGTAATATCTCTGCTTTCTACAGTGGCTCCTCTGTAGTAACCCAGAAATCTTCAGTGGCTCATGAAACTCAAGAGCCTCTAAACATGGCTCCGGGCTATTTGGAGGGGGTTTTTTCCCTTCCTTTGCAAGCAGCTATGCTCTGACTTTTAGCCAATTTGTAAGAGTAACCTTAACAGGGGGCACCTGGGTGGCACAGTCTGTTAAGCATCCAACTCTTGGTTTCAGCTCAGATCATAATCTCATCTCAGGGGCATGAGATCAAGCCCGCCATCAGGCTCTGGGCTCAGCATGGAGTCTGCTTAAGTTTCTCTCTTCCTCTGCTCCTCCCACTCAGGCTCTCCCTCTCTCTTTCTCAAATAAATAAATAAATCTTTTTTTTTTTTTAAAGATTTTATTTATTTACTTGACACAGAGAGAGAGATTACAAGTAGGCAGAGAGGCAGGCAGAGAGGAGGAAGCAGGCTCCCTGCCGAGCAGAGAGCCCGATGCGGGCCTCGATCCCAGGACGCTGAGATCATGACCTGAGCCGAAAGCAGAGGCATTAACCCACTGAGCCACCCAGGCGCCCTATAAATAAATCTTAAAAAAAAAAAAGAATAACTTTAACAGGTACTTACACTTTCCCATTTCATCTCTACTCATTAAGTATGAGCTATAGTGACTTCCTTCCAAGGAATACACTATGAAAGGAAGGAAAAAAGAATAACTTTACAGTGGAGAAAACCGATAAATCCTAGCTCAGTGATCAAGGTCAATATTAGTAGTGATAAATCATGTTGGTAGTAGGTATCTTGGATATGATGTGATAAAAATGGCAACTTGTATGCCTTTCCTCCCCAAAACCCTTAATAATAAGAAAAACATCAGGGCACCTGGGTGGCTCAGTGGGTTAAAGCCTCTGCTTTCGGCTCAGGTCATGATCTCAGTGTCCTGGGATCGAGGCCCACATCAGGCTCTCTGCTCAGCGGGGAGCCTGCTTCCTCCTCTCTCTCTGCCTACTTGTGATCTGATCTCTCTCTCTCTGTGTCAAATAAATAAATAAAATCTTTAAAAAAAATAAAGATTTTATTTATTTATTTGACACAGAGAGAGAGATTACAAGTAGGCAAAGAGGCAGGCAGAGAGACAGGGAGAGGAGGAAGCAGGCTCCCCGCTGAGCAGAGAGCCTGATGTGGGCCTCGATCCCAGGACACTGAGATCATGACCTGAGCCGAAAGCAGAGGCTTTAACCCACTGAGCCACCCAGGTGCCCTGATGTTTTTCTTATTATTAAGGGTTTTGGGGAGGAAAGGCATACAAGTTGCCATTTTTATCACATCATATCCAAGATACCTACTACCAACATGATTTATCNAAAAAAAAAGAAGAAGAAAAAAAGAGAAAAAAAAAAAAAAGAAAAGAAAAACATCGGACGGATTCCAAAAGAGGGGCATCCGTCAAAATACTTGACCAGTACTTCTAAAAACTGTCAAAACCTTCAAAACCAAGGCTGTTCTAGCCAAAGAAATGACATGTAAATGGAATGTGTTACCCTGAATGGGATCCTAGAGCAGGAAAAAAAAATTAGGTAAGAACTAAGGAAATACGAATAAACTATGAACTTCAATTAACAATAATGAATCAATATTTTATTAGTTAATTGTACAAATGTGCCATACAAATGTGAGCTGTTAATAATAAGGAAAACTGGGTGAGAGGGTACATGAGAACTCTCTGTACTACCTTTACAATTTTCCTGTAAATCTAAAACTATTCCAAAGAATAGTCTATTTTTAAATCTTATTTCCAAATAAATATTACAGAATCATCAAAAAGAACGAGGCAGATTTTTATGCACTAATAGTGAAGAGACTAAGAAAATATTAATGAAAAAAGGAAGTTGTAGAAGAGGCCATAAAGGGCTGCTTGATATTTGTCTAAAGAAAAAGAATTGGTAACTGTATTTGTTTGCAGATGGGTAAGAAAGCTGCACAAGAAACCAGTAATTGGAGTAGGTGGACTGAGTGGCTGGGAGTCGTGCACGGGAAGGAAGCTCACGCATCCCAATATACCATTTCAGTACTTTTCAAATGTTGAAGCATGTGAATCTATTTTCCATTAAACAAACAAGTACACCAAACATCAAAATCGGGGTGGGGGTGGGGGGAGATGGTCTGCCAAATCCTTCTTCTGACATTTTTAGCAGAAAATGAGTGTTTTTCTTGTCAGGAGAGAATAGGGTGGAGGCAGCTGAGAATAAGGCTTTGTAAGATCCTTCCAAGAAGAGTCTTAGGGCGGGTGTAAACACCGTGCAGTGGGGGACGTGGAGAGCTGAGCCTTTAGCTCAGGCAGGTTAAGTTGTCTCATCCAGTGGCCTCTCCTGGATTTTGTCTCACCACCTTCCTTTTAAATGTTAGCTTTTCTCCAGGTTCCAATCTTGCTGTCTTGCCTTCTTGCTCTGTATGCTCTTCCTTGTGGATTTCATCCATGAGAGATGTTGATTCTAATTAGGGGCAGGGTCAAATGACAAAAGAGAGAGAGAGAAACTAGAACTATGGGTTGAACAGCAGCTAATGTTATCTGAAGCTCAGTTTTGTGGTCTACAAGGGCTTCACACTTGGGGGAGTTCCTGTACAATAGTTTAAAGGTCTATTTATTTAATCCTGGATTCTTGTCATTTCTTCCTTCTTGTGTGTGCATGACTCTGGGCTAGGCCATGTGCAAAGGTTAACAGGTTCGCTCCTGCTGAGTGGGGCTTTATAATTTGGAAAAGGCCAACATAGTTACTGTCCAATGTATATGATGGCACTAAGTCAAAGCAACACATGGAGGAGTATCAAAATGAGGCCGGTTTGAATTTTTCAAGTTTTTGGTTATAATTCTTAGCAGATATGAAACAGACCATAGGGACTTACAGCCAATTCTCAAAGGAATCCTGAACTTCTAACGTAAAAATTAAATGACTGTGCAGAAAGGACAAAGCAAGAATATATCAATGAATAATATAATGAATGCAAATTGAAAGTTACAAGAAAATTTGAGAGTGGAAAGTGTTACTCTTCCCAGGAATCTTTTCTTTTTTTTTTTTTTCTTTTTTTTTCTTTTTAAGATTTTATTTATTTATTTGACACAGAGAGAGTGATTACAAGTAGGCAGAGAGGCAGGCAAAGAGACAGGGAGAGGAGGAAGCAGGCTCCCTGCTGAGCAGAGAGCCTGATGCGGGCCTGGATCCCAGGATGCTGAGATCATGACCTGAGCCGAAAGCAGAGGCTTTAACCCACTGAGCCACCCAGGCGCCCCCAGGAAGCTTTTCTTAACTCTCCCTGTGGTAGGTGGAAAAATGTCCCCTTCCCTTCACAAGCTGTTCATGTAATATCCAGGAATGTACAAATATGGTACCTTACATGATAAAAAGTTCTTTAAAAAAAAAGATTTTATTTATTTATTTAACAGAGAGAGAGTACTAGCAGGGGGAGAGGGGCAGAGGAAGAAGCAGGCTCCCCCCCGAGCAGGGAGCCCAATGTGGTGCTTGATCCCAGGACCCTGATATCATGGCCTGAGCCGAAGGCAGACACTTAACTGACTGAGCCACCCAGGTCCCCTGGCAGAAAGGTCTTTGTAGATATGATTGAGGTTGTGGACCTTGAGATGGGGAGATTAGCCTGGATTATCCAGGTAGGCCCAGTCTAATCACATGAGTCCTTAAAACTGGAAGAGGGAATTAGAAGAGTGGGTCAAAGGGATGTGCCATGAGGACTTTGCTGACTGGTGGCATTGACCTTGAAGATGGAGGAAGAGGGTCAAGAGCCATGGAATGTGGGTAGCCTTTAGAAACTGAAAAAAAACAAGGGATCTGATTTTCCTCTTGAGCCTCAGAAGAAGGAACTGAGGCCTGATAACACCTTAATTTGAGCCCAGGGAGACCCATTTTGGACTTCTGACCTACAGAAGTCTAAAATAATAAATTTTGTTGTGTTAAGCCACTATGTTTCTTGTAATTTGTTGTATCAGCCTAGAAAACTAATACATTTCCCTCAGCCCTGGGTAGAATTGGACAATCCCTAAATTCACATCCCCACTGGATCCTATGCAGACATCTACCAGAGGACCCCTTTCCAAAATAGCTCACTAACATGTTTGTGAAAACTTTTTACCAAATATTCTATTGTGAATATTGGGATAGAGTCCTGCATTGGGCCCCGTGCTAAGCAGGGAGTGTGCTTCTCCCTCTCCTTCTCTTCTGCTCTATCAAAATAAATAAATAAAATCTTAAAAAAAAAAAGAGGGAGGGGAAGACTATTGGACTTTATTTCAATACCGCTGGCAGTGGAACACTATGATCACTAGGGTGCGCTATTCGCATCCCCAGCCAGTCAGTCTTCCGGTCGCGGAGCCTGAAAATCACAGAAAGTTGTCTAGTGTTTCCAGAAGCTTATTGCTGGACCAGACTGAAAGTCACTGAACTTTTTCCAGACTGTCACAGGCACACATCAGGAATCACGACATTACTTCACCACTTTCACATTTGAAAACTGTAAGTATACAACCATGCTATGTTAATGAATGACCCTGCAACAAAGAAACCTAGAAGGCTGAACAAATGTGTATAGAATTAACTGTTTTAAAGGAATAAAACTTGGAAAACATTAACTGTTAACATTCAATGGTATAGTTGTTTCATATTTCTTAAAAGTTAGGCATAAACAGGAAGTAGATCAATAAATAACATACTATTTTGTAAATGCAAAAGTTTAGTATCTTTTCTAATATTGCTAGTTCTAATCAGTGCTAATCTTCCCTGATATTATGCTCTATTTTAATCATCATCAAACAAAAACTGATGTTCAATATGTTCAAAGAGATAGATACAGGGGCTCCTGGGTGGCTCAGTCGGTTGAGTATTGGACTCTTGGTGTCCGCTCAGGTCCTGATCCCATGGGTCTTGGGATCCAGTCCCGCATCAGGCTCTGTGCTCAGTGGGAGTCTGCTTGGATATTTTCTCTCTGTCCCTTCCCCTGTTCACTTGCTCTCTCTAATAAATCTTCTTTAAAAAAAAAGATAATAAATTCATACATTCAGAATTGAGATTACCTTGCCTTATCCCCCTACTCCCAGATTTCTCTTATTTCTTTTTGAAATTTTAAAAATTTAAGTAAAGCCTTTCACAACAAAATAAGGGTTGAAGTTTTCAAAAACGCAAATACTTGAGGTAGTTAATACATTTTGTATGAATGTATCTCTGTCAAAATGAGAACGCAGCTGACACTGGCTTCAAGACGCCAAGCTCTCAGAGGAGCCCAGGGATCTGACTGGCCTGTAGGCTGTGGTTTACTGACTCCTGTTCTAGAACATCTATATGTGCTACAGAATATGCCTCTTTCATAGCCGTTACTGCAATGCATTGTAATAGGGTTTACCTGTTTGCTGACCCATTGTGGAACAGGCACTGAGTTTATTCATGTTTGTTTCTCCAGTACCTAGCAGAGTAGGTGGCATTAGTAGGCTTCAGTGGATCAAGCAAGATTCAAATAGAAACTCGTAAGATTGATGAAAAATTTAAAACACAGGGCTGTTTCCTGGTTTGTGGAAACACTTGAGCACCAGTCCACTGTTGTTCGTGTTTCAAAGGACTGTGCAGAGTTTTTAAAAACATTTATTGAGATATAATTCACATACCATACAATCCACCCATCTAAAATATACGATTCTGAGATTTGTTGTTGTTGCTGAGGTATAACATTGTTGAGGTATAATGTTGACATAACATTATACTGGTATCACATGTACAAGATGAGATTTGTTTCTGAAGTGAGATATGGAAAGCAAAAGGGGAAAGGGGTCTCTCTCCCTTGACTTGCACTGGTATACTGTGATGTTTGTGGTGCTGTCTTTTTTTTTTTTTTTAATATTTAATTTATTTATTTGAGTTGGGGGGGTAGAGGGGTAGGAAGGGAGAGGGATAAGCACACTCCCCACTGAGCGCAGAGCTGGACACCGGGACATGGGATTCAATCTCAGGACCCTGAGATCACAACACTGAGATCATGACCTGAACCAAAACCAAGAGTCTGTTGCTCAACCGACTGAGCCATGTAGTCACCCCCGCTGTCCTTTTTTTTCTTTGAAGATTTTGTCAGAGAGAGAGAGCACAAGCAGGGGGAACAGAAGGCAGAGAGAGAAGCAGACACCCCACTGAGCAAGGAGCCCGATGCGGGGCTCTATCCCAGGACCCTGGGATCATGACCTGAGCTGAAGGCAGACAATTTACTGCTTTACCAACTGAGCCACCCAGGTGTCCCGTCCCCTGTTGTCCTTTTGATAATGATGTAAATAACCCATTTGGTTGTTTCCTGTTTAGATTAGGGGAAAGTTAGAAAGTGGTAACTCAATGGGGGTCGAAAGATGGGTAGACGAGGCCACAAATGGAGAGAAGGAGAAAGAAAAAGGGTTCTCAAATATGTTATTTATTCTGTGCTGGGAGAAAAGAAGCCATGTTGAAAGGGGCATTATGTTCTGGGTGGGGAATGAGTATAAATCTGAAATTTGCTCATTACCCTTGAATAAGCTCTAAGACTGATACTGATGCTAGGATGACAATCTCATTTTTTCAGACTCAGTTATCCAGGGCAGATATCCCTACACTTAGATCCTTTCTCATTCTATTATTTTCATAATTCTTACTGTATTAGTTATCAATTGCTGCATGACAAATTGTCCCCCAAAACTGACTGCTTAAAGTAACAGTAAGCATTTATCATATCACATAGTTTCTGTGGGTCTGGATTTTGGGAATGGTTTAAAAAAAAAAAGAGTTCTGGATTGGGGTAGGTCCCAAGGTGGCGGTCAATATGCCAGCTGGGCCTTTAGTCATCTGAAGGCTTGGTTGGGGGTGGAGGATCCGTTTTCAAGAACGGTCATTAACATGATTGACAATCCGGTGCTAATTATTGATGTAATGCTTCCTTGTCAGGTGGCCAATCCTAAGGGCTGCCTGCTTAAGCATCCTGCTATTACGACAAATGGCTTCCCTGTAAGTAAGTGATCCATGAGAGGATAAAGCAGAAGCTGCAAAGTCTTTGATGACCTAGTCTTGGAATTTACACACCATAATTTCTGGAAAAGCCTATTAGTTACACAGGTCAGCCCAATTCAGTATGGGAGGGACTACACAAGGGTGAAGATACAGGAGATAGGGATCATTGGGGGCCATCTTAGAGGCTGGCTACCACATATATTTATTTAAAAAAAACCTTACAATAGATAGATAGATAGATAGATAGATAGATAGATAGATAGATAGACAGATAGATAGACAGACAGATAGATCTCAAAAGGGATTCCTGTATTCTAATACCAGCTCTTGAATAATACATTACCTTGCCATTTATCCCAACTGAACAAATACCTCTTGGGACAGCCCAATACTTCTTAAATAGAAAAGATTAGAGAAAAAAGGGAGACCTGGGAAGCTGTTTTCCTTGAGCAGTCCAGTATCCCAGGATTCCCACTCCTGTGGCATTAACTTTCTCTATATTTTCAATCTTACATTTCCTGCTCTGAGATACACTGTTGCCCTATTCTCAAGATCCTCATCATAGGAAACTTCCCTCTGCACTGCATTAAAATAAAAATTCATTCTTGATATGCAGCTACTGGATTGCTTTCTCACATACTCTTCTACTTATCTCACCCTTCATGGATTTGCAAATGGAATTGGTTATAAAATAACAACCAGAAGAATAATCACCTGTCCATATTTGGAGAATCCAGTTGTATCTGATCCATTCAAAATAAATAAAATAGTAATTCTGTGAATACATTAATCAAAATCCTTACTGGGGTGTCTGGGTCGCTCCGTCGGTTTAGCAACCAACTCTTGATTTCGGTTCAGGTTATGATCTCAGGATTGTGAGATGGAGCCCCCCTGCCCCCAGGACTCGGCCTTGCTGAGAGTGAAGCCTGCTTAAGATTCTCTCTCTCCCTCTCCCTCTGCACCTCCCCATCCTCCCTAACTCCAGCTGTCAAGGGCTCTCTCCCTTCTAAAACAAACAAAACAAACCAACCAAACAAACAAACAAAAACCCCATACAAACAAACAAACAAAAGCCTATCCATGATAGCAGAGATTATATCTGGGTAGTTTGAAGAGAGCACTGTATTTGCTGAGTGAAAAATACTACCTTTGAACAAAGAATAGTTATTTGAAACATTGCTAGGCATAATTTCAGTGGATTTGGATTTTCTTCCCCTGTAAACTTTAATTTTAAAGAAAAGCATTTGCAGAAACCCCAATCCCTCCCAGTTCAAATTACTTGCCCAGCCAACATTATGAAGAGAAATATATTCTGTGAGACAAAGTAATTGGAAAAACAACTTGTGGTTTTAATCAGTGGAAAGGAAACAGTTTGGCATCTTCTTTAAGTTTGAACAGAACAAGATGAGCTGCATCATCAATTGCCTTTAATGTACATTTTGTCCTGTTTTTCATCCAAGGATCTAGACATGACAGACAGTCGAGGTATCTGCTGTTTTTTAAAGAATGTCGAGAGGCTGTGGCATTTCCTGAACAAGAAGAAACAGATTCTACAACAGTTCTGAGATTGAATAGAGGATTTATATTTAACCTTTCCATACTCTTAATTAATCAGCTTTAATCAGAATGTCACTTGAGTGACGAAAAAGATTTAAAGTAAAACGAAGCTCACAAGTCATTGCATATTTTCAGTCCCTGCCAGACTCCTGGGAGTCATTTTGATTATTAAGTTAAAAAGAAAAAAAAAAGCATTGGACACAGGAGTAAGTTTAAGAGACCTGAGTTTTGGTTCTGCCAGTCATTAGTTTTATAGCCTTGGAAAATTGTTAAACCTCTTTGAGCTTTTTCTCCTGTAAAGTGGTGGGTGAGGATGGGAGCGGTTTAATCTTAAGGTTTCCTCTTCACCAAAGAGCTTGACACAATCAACGCCTAATACAAATTTATCCCACAGAGCCTCATTGCTCTGCTCTCTTCCCTTTTCCTTGAAAGTCTTCGAGGGACTCCCGCATTCTCTTGCTTAGATTCCCATGCTGGTGCTCACAGGGAGTGCTCATTGAACCCTTTGGTGATGGTGTTTGAAAAGAGGAAGGTAATCTCAATGCTTCATGGGTTGCAAAAAATCGCTAAGAATACTTCGGGCTCCAGGCTGGTATTCCTTTCTGGAGGTCTTGATCTCCTTTTCTCCTTATACCTTTAGGCCTCTCCCCAGTGCCGGCCCATGATTACCTCCGTGTTAAGCGGTTCTGGGGACAGCGCCAATTTGTTAGATACCGGCAGCTCTGGTTTTGAGGAGGAGGCATGGTAGGGCCTCACGATTGGGGCCCTTCTTCGTGACCATCTCAGGGTGTAAATTCGTGATGTGACAACGCATGTCCGATTTTCTTCCCCGAAGCCCAATCCTGGGGTCACAATCATGCCCCGATAAGCAAGTTAACTACTGAGCTAGGAGGACACCACTGTGCGTCAACCACGAGTCTCAGAAACTCTACTTCTCGACTCCGGACCGGCGGGCAGTTGCGACTGCGGCTGGAACTACAAGGCCCAGAATTCCTGCGCACATGCGCGCTGCCATTGTGATGCTCCTTTCCCGGTAACTCGCCCTCTCAGGCAAACCTGAAGATAGCGGCAATTCTCCGGTGGGGGGCGGAGACGCTCTCTGCCTGACTCTCCGCCCACTTCGTGATAGGCAATGGGACCAGCCAACCGACCTGGCGGGCCCGGGACGTACTCTCCAATCAGCACCTGTGGCGGAGAGGTGGGCGTGCGTACGGGCAGGGCAGGTGGGCTAGGCTGTGTCGGGTTGCGAAGGGGGAGAATAACGTCGGGTCGGGTCAGCGGGCGCTGCAGTAGTCGCCGCAGCGGCGATGGGAGCGGTGGGGACGCGGCGGCGGCGGCGGCGGCAGGAGGAGGAGCAGGGGCTGGCACAGGAGCAGCGGCTGGGGGCGGCCAGCAGCAGCATTAACAGCAGCCGCCGCCGCCGCCAGTAAACGCGGACGGTACCCGAGGGGACTACCAAGCCGGCCGGCCCTCGAAGCCGCGCTCGGGTCCCGCCGCAGTGGGCGGCGGGGGATGGGCAGGCGGCGGCGGTCCCGCCTGCTGAGGGTTGATCCCTGCCGGTCCTGGCGCTGAGCTGGATCCGAGCCCCCGCCCGAAATCCCTGCGTCCGCCACGGCCCAGGTAGGACACACCCCCCCGAACCCCCAGGGCGCCGCTGGGGCGCCCCGGGCCCCG
>LNAC01000456.1:0-131340 GCA_002007465.1 Ailurus styani | reverse complement strand
GGGGCGCCCCGGGCCCCGCCCTCCCCCAGTCCCGACCCCCTCCTCCGGCCGCACCCCTCGCGGAGTGACCGACCCTGGTGCGGAGGGGAAGGGTACGGGCGACTCCTCTGTCGCTGCCCACGCCCTGGGCTTGTGCCAGATCTAGTCACTCCACCTCGGAGACCTTCTGCTTCTGCCCCCTTTCCCTGAAGGCTTGTGCCCTGTTTCCTGGGAAGCTTTTGGTGTCTTCACTGAACTTGGAGGGTCACGAAGCTTCGTCTGTTTCTCTCTCTGTGAGTGACCCACATATTACTTGTATTCATAATGCTTCTGGTTCAGGACTGAACACAGGATTCTCAGCATACACGGAGCGCTTCTTTCGCACCCCGCCTCCCCAAATATAATAAGGGGGCATGGGACTATGCAGTGTTCGCTGTGTAGTAACGACAGTGAAGGCCATGACTTTTTGGTACTTAAGGTGCGAAGTAATGACCTGAGGGATTTGCCCGTCATTTGCCTTGACTAAGATGCTGTTGACACTGTGGGATGCTGTGGGAGGGACAAAAGACTCCACACATATGTAATGTCAATCGAGGGAAGTAAATAATCCGTTGGGATGCCAGGATACTTTATCGCACAGTGAAGTTAATTTTCTTTCAGCGTGGCAGCGTTAGAGGTAAAAATGACATTGAGTTGTACTTTGCTTTGAATTAAAGTTGATAGGTGGCAGCAGTCCTGGTATTAACTCTTCTCATCCGTGGCTTTAGAAATTGTTCTTTCTTTGAACATTAAAGAGGGCAGTTTTCTTATAACCTGTGTGCTATGTAAATGTGTTCTGGTATTCAGTAGAAATTGAGATTTTGTATGGATGTATGAGGATCACGTTATTACGAATGGGCGTATGGACACACACAGGGAGGATCCACTCAGTGTGTTTCGTTACAGTGTTTGGTTTTGAGCCATTAATAATAGTTGCATTGGTTTCTAAACACTGATTTGCCAGAATAGACCACAAAGATGTGTTTGCTGTTTTCTTTTGGCTAAATAGAATAGAGTAACATTCTGTTTCAGGGAAAGAGGAGATAAAAGATTGATTTTAAAATATTTAGGGAACTGGACGCCAGGTATTTATTATAAAGAAGTAGTAATGATGACGAATACTAGTAATAGGAGTAATCTTGAAGAATTTAATATTAACTCTAGAAATTTTTCAAATAATAAGGACTTCCATGGCATATTGTAATCTATTCAAATTAGATACCAAAAGGAATCTAATTTAGAAGCTTATGTTTCCTTTATGATACATTTTTATCAAAGCACTGAAAGGGATGCTCGAAGCATGGTTATGAAGGGAAGTTTCTCTAGCACTTTGCCTTTATGATAGGATGTTAGGAAATGTTTTTTCCTTTTTCAGTGTTAGACACATAAAGGAAATTGAAGTCCCTAGCTTCTTTAACTTAATTTCTAATATTAAATTGAAACAAATTTGATCTTCAGAAGGGGCTAAGAATAATAGATCTCGCTCATTATTTTGTCCTATGGTTAATACATAATTTAGTGAATTCTCTTTTGTATTGCATATAACTCCAGATTTTGTGTCTTCTTTTTAAATCAGTATTTAAAAAATACTGATTATTTTAATGCCTTAGGAAATCTTCATAAGATTAGGCTCATTTGCTTTAGCAAATTGAACTCAATTATATAGGACTTCAAATATCTTTAAATATAGTGTTGGAAGTAAAGTTTGTATAATTTAGATAATTTTGAAGGTATTTTTCATAAAAATGCACTAAAATGTGAGAATGAGTGATAGATTGTTGGTTTTTCAATGTAAACGAATGTTATGGAGCTTAGTTCACTATGATCATGAAATTTAACTTTGGCAGGGGCAGTCAATTCTTTGTTTTATAACTTTAAAAAGTTATATATAGAGATGACAACTTGACTGCCACTCATGAGACTTTGACCTGGAACCACTCAACTAAGACACTCTTAGATTCCTAATCCTCAGAAACTCTGTGAGTTAATGAATATTTGTTGCCTTCAAAAAAACAAAAAAAAGGCAATACATAAGGGAAAAAGTTTAATGACCATTATTGAACTAGTGTGGGCTGAATTGATTCACAAAATAAAACAGCCTTTAAGAATTAATGGAGATTGTATCTTACTTCCTTCCCCACTTAAAAAACAAACAAATTCTTAATAGAAAAATTCTTTAGGGGTGCCTTGGTGGCTCAGTTGGTTAAGCTTCCCACTTGATTTCAGCTCAGGTCATGATCCTCAGGATTGTGAGATCCAGCCCTGCATCAGGCTCCACAGTGAGCATGGAGCCTGCTTAATATTCTCTTTCTCATTCTGCCCTTCTCCCACTTGTGCTCTCTGTCTCAAAAAAAAAAAAAAAAAGAAAGAAAGAAAAGAAAAATTATTTTATAGATATGTGGCAAGCAGCTTCACAATTTGAGCATATGGGATGCCTGGCTGGCTCAGTCAGAAAAACATGCAGTTCTTGATCTCAGGGTCATGAGGTCAAGCCCCACATTGAGTATAGAGATTACTTGAATAAAACTTCAAAATAAATAAATAAATCCTTTAAAAAAACAATTTGAGCACATGTTACTCAAAAATATTCTAGTCATTTTTCTTTTTTGCTCTTTTTTGAGGTTTTTGAGAAATACTCAAAATATAGCTGGAGGTTTGTCAGTTTATTTGATTAGTAGTATTGCAGGACATTTTCAATATTTATAAATTTTTGAAATTAAACTTTTTTATTACACAGTATATTGTAAACAATAGTGATGCAAGCAGTAGGCACCCCCCCCCAGGCCCCCAGGCTTTAGTGGATAGAATCCTTGTGTTGAAAATACTTTTATAGCTTTTATTCTGTAAGTACTCAGTGCTTTCAGGTTAATGTCAGACTTCCATGTTTGATACAAGAGCCTTTATGTCTGTATGAAAAAGTTGAGGTTTTTAGAGCTGAACTTTCAGCATATATACAACACATACAGTATTACCACTCCAAAGTTTCTGTCTTCCTTAACATCTGGTGATCTTTGATTGTAGATTTAAAATACAGATTGAGGGGCACCTACTGGCTCAGCTGGTAGAGCTGTGACTCTTGATCTTGGGGTTGTGAGTTTGAGCCCTATGTTGGGTGTAGAGATTACTTTAAAAAATAAAAGTCTTCAAAATACAGATTGGAATTAAATTATTTACATAATGTGAATGTCAGTTTTGCCAGACCATTTCATCTTTTTTTTTTTTTTTTTTTTTTANTTTTTTTTAAAGATTTTATTTATTTATTTCACAGAGGGAGAGAGATCACAAGGAGGCAGAGAGGCAGGCAGAGAGAGAGAGGGGGAAGCAGGCTCCCCGCCGAGCAGGGAGCCCGATGCGGGCCTCGATCCCAGGACCCTGAGATCATGACCTGAGCCGAAAGCAGAGGCATCAACCCACTGAGCCACCCAGGCGCCCAGACCATTTCATCTTTTAAGCAGGCGATTTTTAAGCAGATTTCTTGATATATGTATTTATGTTATATGACTATGGTAGACATAATTACTCTTCTCTTTGTGATTATTATTTTATATGTTCTTGATTCTTAATTGAACATATAGTACTTGTAGTACTTGTAAACTTTTGCAAACATTTTGATTTTTTCTCCATGATTTTTTTTTTCACCTTGTATATAAGATTCTTGATGTTTTGGGATGTTGATAGTTCCTTTTTTTTTTTTTTTTTAAGGATTTTATTTATTTATTTGATGGAGAGAGAGATCACAAGTAGGCAGAGAGGCAGGCAGAGAGAGAGGAGGAAGCAGGCTCCTTGCTGAGCAGGGAGCCCAATTTGGGCCTCGATCCCAGGACCCTGAGATCATGACCTGAGCCGAAGGCAGAGGCTTTAACCCACTGAGCCACCCAGGTGCCCTGATAGTCCTTTTTGTTGTATTAAGAAATGTGCTTTCACTATAATTAGAGTAAAGCTTCCCATGGAGAAAAATTGTTCTTTGAAAAGAATCTGAGGTGTTTTAGTGTCTTCTGAAGAACGGGAGGTGGTAGCTTCTTGGCTTCTTCCGGTAAGCTGTCAAGATTTAACCTAACCATGTTTTAAGAATCAGTATTTTTTTAATGGAAAATTTGCATCTTTTTTCAAAATAAGAACCAGTATTTTTAAATGTTTGAATTAGAAAACTTATTTGCCGTTGTATGTGTTTCTACAAAAATGCTTTTTATCATTATTTTGTTTTGTTTCTTTATTGAAGTATGTAGTTGATACATAGTGTTACACTAGTTTCATATGTACATAACTCTGTATGTTATCTTGTGTTCATCGCAAATGTAGCTACCATCTGCCACCATACAGTGCTATTACAGTACCATTCACTCTATTCCCTATGCTGAACCCTTTATTCCCATGAATTATTCCATAACTGGAAGCCTGCACCTCCCACTCCCCTTCACCCATTTTGCCCATCCCCTATCCCCTCCCCTGTGGCAGTCATCACTTTGTTCTTTGTATTTACGGGTTTGTTAATGCTTTTTTGTTGATTCGTTTGTTTTGGTTTTTGGATTCCACATTTAAGCGAAATCATATGGTATTTGTCCTTTTCTGTCTGAATTACTCACTTAGCAAAATACTTCCTAGGTCCATCCACGTTGTCACAAATGACAAGATCTCATTATTTATTATGGCTGAATAGTATTCCCATGTATATATACCACTTTTTCTTTATCCACCCATCTATGGATGGATGCTCGAGTTGCTTCTTTTTATCATTATTACTTTTTTTAAAGATTTTACTTATTTATTCGACAGAGAGAGAGAGAGAGACAGCAAGAGCAGGAACACGAGCAGGGGGAGTGGGAGAGGGAGAAGCAGGCTTCCCGCTGAGCAGGGAGTCCAATGCGTGGCTCGATCCCAGGACCTTGGGATCGTGACCTGAGCCCAAGGCGGACGTTTAACAACTGAGCCACCCAGGCACCCCTATCATTATTTTTACACTTGTCTTTTTTTCTTTCTGCAGTTTCCAGGTAATTGCCTTTTTTACAAAGTGAGTTGCATTGTTTCCCTTGTCTGGTTTATCTAAATGCTGTACTTTGTTAATATTTGTCTGGCATTTAGTTTTCCACATGTGTTGTATATTATGTATTAAGTTTGGAAAGCCCCTTTTTTCTTTGATTCACTAAGGGCCTCAGTTTCTAAAATACTTCAAAAATGGTTTTATCGGGCGCCTGGGTGGCTCAGTGGGTTAAACCCTCTGCTTTCGGCTCAGGTCATGATCTCAGGGCCCTGGGATCGAGGCCCGCATCGGGCTCCCTGCTCGGCGGGGAGCCTGCTTCCCCCTCTCTCTCTCTGCCTGCCTCTCTGCCTCCTTGTGATCTCTCTCCCACTGTGAAATAAATAAATAAAATCTTTAAAAAAAAATGGTTTTATCAACACTTCCAAATGGCCAAGAAGGCAGAGATGAGGGGAGGAAATAGGAAAAAATGAATAGCTAAAGAGACGGTCTGCCTCTCATGAAATTTGATTTGAAAAAATCATCTGGAAACTAATTCGTATGGTAGATGGTAAACTAGATTAGGACTTCATTTCTGCTATACTCATTTAGCACTTAAAAAAAATCAGCATGTCCAAGACAAAAGTCAGCCCTCTTTCAAGTGCTTTAATTCTCCAAACGAAGGTATTACTATTTAATCAGTCATCCAAGCTCAGAAATCTTATTATGTGTATATGTTTTGGCTTCCTCTTTCCCCTGGTTCTTCTCTTTGCACAAAATCTCTCTTGTTCATTTCCACTGCTACCACCTTAACATAGTAGCTTCTCTGCGCCTCATTATCTCTCTTTAAAACTATTGCAGCTCCAAACCTCATTATCTCTCCTTAGAACTATTGTAATATCCTTATCCATTCATTCATTAAATGTTTGTTAAGCATCTACTGTGTTACTATGCTAGGGGTTAGAGATTTGGCAGAGTAAAGGACAAAAATAATGTCACTTTTGGAGCTTACAGTATAGTGGGAGCAGTCTGTTGTAGAGTAATGAATTACAGGTGTTCCAAGCATCATGAAGGGAAAATGCATGAACATGTTAACAGACAGACCTAACAGTCTCGAAGTGAGTTCAGGGAAGTAGTCTTCTGTCTTGGCACCCACAGTTTACTCTACATACTCTACCAGATTCAGGGTTCAGTAGATAATATTGTGGCTATAAGCAGTTAAATAGTTTAAAATAATAAATAAAAATAATTTTATTTTTTAAATAAAATTTTTAATTAAAAATTTTAATAAGAATTAAATGTTTACACAACTTTTGAAACAGCTTCAGACAGACTCTTTTCAGAATGCCAGAACTTTGAGAAATTTGGTCCTACAGGGTCCACCTCTCCCTCCAATTTGAGTTTCTACTTTGGTTTCTCCCAGGCTTCAATTGCTTGAGTATTGACAGAATTCCTATATTATGTTTCACATTCTCTGCTTGAACTTCAGAAATTAGGACTAGGTATTACCAATAGGAGGGTATGTATGGTTATAAGAAAGAGGTCTTCGAGGTAAGTAGAGAATTATCTCTTAGCTAGAATCTAGCAATTTATAGGTGAGTTATTAAATATACAAGTAATTAGGATATAATTTGAATATCTTTGTAAGTTTAAAAATATATAATGCATTTGTAAACCAGAAAAAAATACCTTTATCATATGCTGGCACCTAATTTTGGATTAGAAAATAAGGTTAGTAGAGCCATTAACCTCTTAAATTAATAAATGCTTATAAAACAAATGAATATAAACTGTTAATTATGCATCAAGATGAGATTTGAATGTATTCTCATTTCTACTGTAACATATCAAAGGTCCTTAGATTACTTAATCTCTTTTCACCTCATTTTTGCTATTTTTAAAAAGGGAAATTAATATACTTAAAATATAATTACAGTGGAGATCATTACAGAGAAGTTTCCTGTATTGATGTTTTTTTTCCTTTGTCTTAGTGGGAAGATCATAGATATAATGCTTTGTTTGGTTGATATGGTTACAGAAGATTTTACCCAAGGAACGGTCTTGTTTATTAGTATTTTCATTACAATCTGCACATGTAAGTTAACACTCTACTTTCTATAATTATTAGTGTTATAGTCAGGGAGAAGAGAACTAGATTGTTTACACTTTTATCCTATTGTCAGTATTTGTAACCATACTGACTTATAAAGTTTCTTACTTTCTTGAATGTATTTATTGAACCCAGAGAGCTTCCATGCTCCTGGAAGTGTAATTTACCTCCTGTTAAAGTTGAGAAGGAACATTTGAATGAAGTATGAGTGGTGACTAAATGTTCCTTTCCTTTTGCTCTCAGCTAATAGGGTTATTCACAAATCTTCATCACTTTTTAATAACCCTTTTGAGAGGGTCTTGCTAAAATCTGTGGGGTAAAACAAAAGCAAAAATAGGGGTTTATCCTATTCTTGACTCTTATTTCTGTTGTTTACATTGATATTATTAGATGTCTTGAAAAATTACCTGTTGTGTAGTCTCTGAAAATTTTTGTCTGTATCTCAGCTTGTTTAAAAACATAATTGAGATTATTTTTTATAATGTGAAAAATATATTATTTTGGCTTTTGAGATACATGAGATAGCCACTCTGTACCTAACTATATTTTAATCTATTTTTGCAATACAGAATATGTATTCTAAATACTATTTACATAATAGATCATGATTACTTTGAAAGCATTTGATCTTTCACTTTAATAATAGGGGGTATTTGGTATATTTATAGTTTTTATCAAATCTGAAAAAATTTAAGACATTTTCTCTTTAGATTTTTTCCTCCTCAAGCATGGAATCTTTCTGGGTCCAATAAGTGTATCTAGAAATTAAAATATCTACTAAAAGTAGAGAGAAACTTTATGTAACACAGTATAGTTACAGTAACTGACAACAAAGTAAAAGTGTAAACAAATCTGTTCTTTCCTTCTGGGACTCCAGTTACATGTATGTTAGGCTTTTTGGTGTTAGTGCATAGCTAACTGATGCTATGTTGGTTTGGTTTCTTTTTCTCTGTATGTTTAATTTTGGGTAGTTTTTTCCCCCTGTCTTGAAGTTCACTAATTCCTTCTTACATGGTAGCTAATCTGGTGTTAACCCTATACAGTGTTGGTTTTTTTGTTTTTTAATCTCAGATATATACTTTTCATGTCTAGAATTCCTTGTCTACTAGTTCTATCATCTGTATCTTTTCTGGGTCTGTTTTTACTTTTCTTTTCCTCTCCCCCTCTTTCTTTCCTTTTTCCTTCTCCCCCTTTCCCCTTTCCTTTTCTTTCCTTTCCTTCCTCTTTTTCTCCCTCTTTTTTCTTTCTCCCTTTCTTCTTCTTTCCCTCCCTCCTTCCTTACTTTCTCTTAAAGTGTAATTGATACACAATGTTACATTCGTTTCTGGTGTGTACAACATAGTGCTAAGACAACCTAGAGTTGTGCTATGCTCACCACAAATATAGCTCCCGTCTGTTACCACACAATGCTGTTACCATACCATTGACTATGTATTTCCTATGCTTAACCTTTCATTTCCGTGAATTATTAATTCCATTACTAGGAGCCTATACCTCTCACTCCCCTTCATCCATTTCGCCCATCCCACCACTGCCCTCCCCTGTGGCAATCAGCAGTTTGTTCTTTGTTTTTATGGGTCTAATTTTTTTGTTGTTGTTTTTAATTTTTTTTAGATTCCACATATAAGTGAAATCATATGGTATTAGTCTTTCTCTGTCTGATTTATTTCACTTAGCGTAATACCCTCTAGGTCCATTCATATTGTCACAGTTGACAAGATCTCATTCTTTTATGGCTGAGTAATTTTCCGCATTTCATATTATTCCATCTATATAAGTTCTTTATTCATTCATCTCTTGATGGACACTTAGTTTGCTTCAGTATCTTGGCTGTTGTAAGTAATGCTTCAGTAAACATGGGGTGCATATATCTTTTTGAATTAATGTTTTCCTTTGGATAAATACCTAGTGTGGAATTATTGGATCATATGGTATTTCTAGTTTTAGTTTTTTGAGGAATGTCCATACTGTTTTCCACAGTGACTATACCAATTTGCTTTATACCAGTGGTGTAAGAGGATTCCTTTTTCTCCACATCCTTGCTAAAACCCTATTTCTTATCTTTTTGATGCTAGCCATTCTGACAGGTATAAGGTGATACCTCATTGTGGTTTTAATTTACATTTCTCTAATAATTACTGATGTTCAATGTCCTCTCATGTGTCTGTTGGCCATCTATATGTGTTCTCTGGGAAACAGTCAATGTCGGACCTCTGCCCATTTTTAAATTGGATTATCCGGGTTTTTTGCCATTGAGTTTTCTAAGTTCTTTATATATTTTGGATAGTAACTCCTTACAGGTATATCATTTGCAAATATCTTCTCCCATTCAGTTGGTTGCCTTTTTGTTTTGTTGATGGTTTCCTTCACTGTCCAAAAGCTTTTTATTTTGGTTTAGTCTCAATCGTTTATTTTTAATTTCCTGTTCCCTTCCTGTAGAGACCTATCTAGAAAAATGTTGCTAAGGCTAATGTCAGAGACTACTGCCTATGTTTTCTTCTAGGAGTTTTATGGTTTCAGGTCTCACAGTTAGATCTTTAATCCACTTTGAGTTTATTTTCGTGTATGGTGTAAGAAAGTGGTCCAGTTTCATTCTTTTGCATGTAGCTGTCTAGTTTTCCAGCACCATGTACTGAAGAGACCACCTTTTCTCTGTTGTATAATCTTGCTAATTTTGTTGTACATTAATTGACCATAAGTGTGCGGTTTTATTTCTGGGTTCTCTGTTTTGTTTCTTTGATCTATGTGTCTGTTTTTGTGCCAATACCATACTGTTTAAATTATTATAGCTTTGTAGTAGATCTTGAAATCTGGTATTGTGATACCTCCATCTTTGTTTATCTTTCTCAAGAATGCTTTGACTTGGGTCTGTTTTTATTGACTGATATTTCTTCTTATTTCTATCCCTGATAATTTGTTTGAGTGCTAGGCATTATGATTTTTCATTATTATGTGCTAGAATATTTTTTTTTGCATTCCTTTAAATATTTTCAGGGTTTATTTTGGAATACAGTTAAGTTACTTGAAAATAGTTTGATGCATTCAATGCCCTGGATGTTTTTGAAGGTCTTTTTCACTCTGGTGAATATGCAGACTATTTGCAGCTTTATTTGAGCATCAGAGATTGTTCTGCCTACCCCTTTCCAGTGATTTGAATCTGGCTTTGATCACTTTACTTCCTTACACACATACACTTACAAGTACTCAGCCAGAGTCTCAAGGGGAATCAGTCCTTTTTAGATATCTACAGCTCATTCTTTGTGCTCATTCTCCTCTCCTCTTTTCCTGTTTTGACTTTGCCAGAACTCTGATTTTTGTCTCCTCAACTCAGTGAGACTGCTGGGCTCTGTTTGGGTTCCCCATTCCTGTGCTGTGGCCTGGAAATTCCCTCCCAAGTGATGAGTTGGGGGCAGTTGTAAGGCTTGCCTTATTTATTTCCCTTTTCTCATGGATCCCTATTCTGTAGTCTCTATTCTGTTTTCTATAGTGTCTAAAATCCAGTGTCCTTTTTTCTAGTTGTTGAAGGTGGGAGGGTAAATCTGGTCCCTATTACTTTATTGTGCCATGAACTGCAGTGGTCTGGTGAGTATATTTAAATCTCAAACAAAGAGGAGTCATTTCACAGCTATGCTGTCATTAGAAATCTATATATTATCTTTATGCCCAAATATAGCTTCAAAAATACCTTCTATACCCTTTAGACACATCATAAGCTCTTCTGATGATTAATGCTAGCATTCTTTCCCTTGGGATTAAAATTGTAGGTAAAAATAATTTTCCTGGGGCACCTGGGTTGTCTAGTTGGTTAAGCACCCAACTCTTGATTTTGGCTCAGTCATGATTTCAGGGTCCCAGGATCAAGCCCCGAATTAGGATCCCTGCTTAGTGCGCAGTCTGCTTGTCTCCTTCACCCTCTGTCCCTCCCCCTGCTCATGGGCACTCATGCATGTGGTCTCTCTCTCTCACAAATAAATAAATAAATCTTTAAAATAATTTTCCTATTTTTGTCTTAGAGCAAAATCTAACATAAACTGTATATGGCACTACTTATAAAAACCACACTGTTATTTATTTTGTGAATTATCTAGCTTCCCCTCCAAATAGAAGAATTTATTACTTCAGCATATCTAGATAATAGTAGTTCAAACTGGTTTTCCTTCCTTTCCTCTTCCTGCTCTAAAGTCCTTCAGTGGCTCCCCTTTGCCTACTGAAACAGAATGAGTTCATTTTCTTTCTAACCTCATTTTTACAGTCTGAACTTTACCTTTCACACCTATGTATTCTTTCTCTATGATCAGAACTTTTTTAGACTAATCTTAGTCCATTTAGACTAATGGACATGTTCATTTTTCCCATGCACTTGTATGCTGTGTTCATTTCCTATTCTGTGTCTTTGCTGAGCTCCTCAGTTAGCTTTTGCCTTGGAACAAACCATCCCAAAGTTCAGATGCTAAAACAACAATTTGTTGGTTACTGTTCTTTGGATTGATGGTTTGGGCCCAGCTGAATGGTTCTTTTTTTGGTGTCTGTGCTCGCTCATGTGAGGCAGTCAGCGATCTTGGACTTTTTCACAGTCTAGGTTCCAAAACTAGCAAAAGAGGGCAAGTTCAGTGCTTAAGTGCTTTTCAAGTTTCTGGTCATGTTTGCTAATGTCCCATTGGTCAAAACAAGTCACAGGGCCAAGACCAGTTTCTAGGATGGAGAAAGAAACTCTACCTCTTAATGGGAGATGAAGCAAGGTCACAATGTAAAGAGATGTGTATACAGGAATGGGAGGAATTTGTGGCTGTTTGCAATCTACTGAACCACTGTAAATCCTGTCCACCTCCTCTAAGAAACTTGATCATCCTAGCCCATGTATAAACCTCCTGCATTTCTGATGTGTCATATGTACTTGGCCCTTACAATTTGATGTTGATTACTTTTTATATCTTTTACCTTTTAAATCCGGAGAATTAATGTTAATTTCTGCTTTGGTATTATGTATTCTATTTCAAATAATTTGGAAATAATTGTTAACGTTTTTTTCTTTCCTTGATTGTGAACTCATTGAGGGCAAAACCTGCATTATATTTCCATCTGCTCTTCTGTGTATTCGTAGCAATTTATTGAATGACTATATGTTATATTTTCAAATCAACTGTCAGTTATTTGCTGGAGGATGACTTAATTTCAGTCTGCTGTATTGGAGGTTGAAAGAAGTTTCATTCATTCTTCCAGTAATTAAACACTTATTAGAAAGATTGTTCTGTGGTTGGTATTACACTAGGTAGGTACTAAGTACAAAGATGAGAAGAATTCTGCTTTTGACTTCAAGAAATTTATAGTCTGTTAGGAAGACATTGTAAATTATGTATATGTTTCTAGGCTTGTTTCTTTACTGTGAACCTAGATTTCTGTCCCATGCCCAACTCATGGGTTAACTGGCTTCTACCGTTGCGTAGATGGAACAGTCTCTTGCTGGTCTGTCACGCTGCTAGATGGTTGTTGCTAATCTATCCGTTTCTGGCTATCCTTGTTTCTGGTTTATATGACTATTATCTATTACTGTTCTTATTTTATTTTATTTTATTTTATTTATTTTTTTAAGATTTTATTTATTTATTTTACAGAGAGATTACAAGTAGGCAGAGAGGCAGGCAGAGAGAGAGAGAGAGAAGGAAGCAGGCTCCCCGCTGAGCAGGGAGCCCGACGCGGGCCTCGATCCCAGGACCCTGAGATCATGACCTGAGCCGAAAGCAGAGGCTTTAACCCACTGAGCCACCCAGGCGCCCACTGTTCTTATTTTAATACATATCAATCTCAGACTACATAAAACTTATTGTGCCATTTAACACGTAATTATAAATGGTTAAGAAACAGAACAGTACCTGCATCTCAGAAGCCCCTTCCTGATCTCATCCTACTTTACCTCAAAGGAATCTATTCTCATGATTTTTGTGAAAAATCATTTGTCCTTGGTTTTCTTTATAGACTTACTATCTGTGTTTGCATTCATATTTAACATAATTTGGTTTTACTTATTTTATGTTTATGTTTATTTATTTATTTATTTATTCATTCATTCATTTGACACAGAGAGAGAGATTACAAGTAGGCAGAGAGGAGAGAGGAGGAAGCAGGCTCCCTGCTGAGCAGAGAGCCCGATGTGGGCCTCGATCCCAGGACCCTGGGATCATGACCTGAGCCGAAGGCAGTGGCTTTAACCCACTGAGCCACCCAGGCGCCCTTATGTTTATTTTTAAAAAAGATTTTATTTACTTATTTGTCAGAGAGAGAGAGAGAGAGAGAGAGAGAGAGAGAGCGTGCGCATAAGCAGGCAGAGTGGCAGGCAGAGGCAGAGGGAGAAGCAGGCTCCCATGGAGCAAGGAGCCTGATGTGGGACTTGATCCCAGGACCCTGGGATCATGACCTGGGCCGAAGACAGCCGCTCAACCAACCGAGCCACCCAGGCGTCCCGGTTTTACTTATTTTATATTGTAAAAGGATTTATATTGTATGTATACTTCTGTTTTGCTTTTTTTTTTTTTCAGTGTTTGTGAGATTTGTTCCTGTAGTTCAGTGTTGCAGTAGTTTCTTCATTTTCATTTTAGTACAGTTTTTGTGGTAGGTAGAAAATAGTCCCTCAAAGATATTCATACCCTAATCCCTGCAGACTGCGAATGTGTAACCTATATGGCAGAAGGGACTTCACAGACGTATTAAGTGAAGGCTTTTGAGGTGGGAAGATTATCCAGGTTGGTTCACTGTAGTCACAGGGGACCTTATATAAGAGGAAGGCATAAATAAAGAGCTGTGATAATGGAAGCAAAGTTCAGAAGAGAGAGATTTGAAGATGCTACTCTCCTAGCTCAGAACATGGAGGATAGGGCCATGAGCCAAAGCAGCCAGGCAGCTTCTAGAAGCTGGAAAAGATATTCTACCCCATAGACTCTAGAAGGAGCATAGCCTTGCTGACACCTTGATTTTATCCCCATTAGAAGCCTAGACTCTAGAACTGGAAGATTATAAATCTGTGTTGTTTTGCTACTAAATTTGTTACAAATTTCAAAGTTCATTAGCAAACTAATACTTTTTTAAAACTTTATGAATATACTACACTTTATCCATTCTTTTCTTGCTGGACATTTGGGTTGTTTTTAGCTTTGGTAGTTATGGATGGTGTGGCTCTGAACATTATTTGTGTATGTTTCCTGGTACACATGAGAGAAGAGTGTTTTTAGGATATGTACCTGGGAAGAGAGTTGTTGGGTTGTGGGATATGCATTTTTCAGCTTTATAATATAGAACTATTTTCCAAAGTACATTCCTACCAGCAGTGTATGGGAGTCTGTAATTTTTATTTTTAAATAGTTTCTTCTTTGATAGTCACTATGATAATGCTTCCTTCCTTTATGTGGGCGGGTTCTCAAAATTTGCTTCAAGTCAAGACACATTTAGGAACTAATTTATACTGTTTCCAGTCTAGAAATAGTAGGTGTCATTGGTTTATTTTTATTCCCTTTTTGATCAGCTAATTTTTCTATTAACTTTAAAAGCAAAATTGTAACAATGCAAATGCAATAATTTGTAATCACAGTTATAGAGTAATGGTTTTCTCTTGCTGATAAAAACATTTTTATTTGAATTTGATAAGTAGTAGTTGTATAATGGGTTTAAATTCACGGCCTCCATGCAAACATAATTTCTTTTCATCAGCATTCAAGCATTACAGGGTCTGTTTTGTATGTCTGTGGATATGACGATTCCTCCTCCTTTTGGTTAAGAAGCATGCAAAATGATTTACTAAGTAATGACAACCATTTATTGAGCATACTTATTGTGCTAGGCAGTATGATAAATAAGCACTTTACATATATCACATATTACCACTTTTAATCCTTAGATAGCTGCCACTGTTCCTTTTTTATAGATGAGGAAATTGAGGCCCAGAAAAGTTAAGTAATTGGCCTTAGATTACACAGCCCGGATTTGCATCTACGTAGTCTGGTCTTAATGTCTATTTTGTGAGAAGTCCCTGGAGTTAGAAGACAATAAACACACAGCAGTATTATGTTATTTTCTCTTATAGGGAGTTCTCTTCATTAGGTGTGGTTTGGTTTGGCTTATGTTTATGGAATTCTCACACAATTTTTTTTAATTGTTATGCAATTTTTTATCCATTTGCCATTGTGCCTCTTACCGTTCTTATTTTCAGTTTCTTTTTATTTCTTCTTTTCCTCTCATCTTTCTGTTACATTTGTATATGTGAATCTATATGACTTTTAAATTATAGCTTAAGGTCTCATTTTCAGCTCATCAGTTAACTTCTTCAACTATCTATTGATTAACTGCAAAGTTTATATTTTTTTGATTATGGCAGAGGATATGTGATTATGATCCGGTCTTCATTGTCAAGGGATTTATAGTCTAGGGGATTATCACCGTTACTAATTTGTTGGCTACTTGCGTCTCAATCTTTTTCTATATATAAGTGTTTCAGTGTTTAACCACATGTTATTTGATAAGTTGAATCTCCATTTAGTATGTTTTGTCCATATTTTCATCATCTTTGGGTCTGTTTTGACAACACCTCTACAGTTAGCATCATTATGCTATTTACTCCCTGTTTTAGGTCAATAAGGACATTGTCAAGGAGGAATTTATTTAATTTTTTTTTTTTGCAGTATCTAGTTTTCTTGCATCAAGATTATTTTTAACCTATTAGTGTTACTGAAAAAATGAATTCAAATTATTTGACACCATTGATACTGCAGCCAAATTACATTAATTTTTTAAGATCTAATCATTGATGTGGAATCAAAAAGAACCTGTATTGTCCCATGGCATTGAAGTGTGGTGTATTAGTTACGTATTGTGGCATAACAAATTACCAAAAATTTAGTGTTTTAGAACAACAAATTTATTATCTCAGAGTGTATGTAAGTCAAGATTTTGGTTTGTGACTCAGCTAGGTACTCTGTTTTAGGGTCAGTCACAGGCTGCCATCAAGGTAGGCTGTAGTTATCACATGGCTCATCTGGGGAAGGATTTGTTTCCAAACTTAGTCCGATGGTATGATTCAGTTCATTGTGAGTGGTTGGACCAAGGACCTCAGTCCTCTGCTAGCTGTTGGTACCTATTATAAGTGGAATCATATAATTCTGCTAACAGGAGCTGCCCCCAGTTCTTTGCCATGTGAGCCTTTCCTGTGGGCAACATGGCAGCTTGCTTCATCAGAGTAAGCAAGTGGGAAGAGCCAAAGAGAGAGAATGTCAGCAAGGTAGGCATTGCAGTCACCTCTGGGAAGTGACCTCCTATCACTTTTGCTGTATTCTGTTCATTAGAGGCAAGTCACTGGATTCACCTACACTCGAGGGGGAGGTGATTAAAAGCATCAGATGGGAGATCATTGAGAGCCGTTTTAGAAGCCGTGTAGTATACCTTGATAGCTTACAGGATTCTGGGCTTTTTCCCTAGGGTTCACTTCCTAATTGGAACAGATGTATTCTTAGATTTATTTCAGTGTTCTGTGAAGGACTCCATTACAGGATACCACTTTGTTCCTGGCAATTTAGAGTGAGATGGTGAAAATTATTTGCCTTTTATAGTTATATCTGAAGGGTACCTAGTAGCCATTAAAATTTTTTTTATTGTGGTAGAATACATATAAGATTTATCATTTTAACCATTTTAAGTGGACAGTTCAGTGGCATTAAGTACATTAATATTGTTGTGTATATGTCACTGCCTGAACTTTTTCATCTTCCCAAAATGAAATTCTGTACCCAGTAAACAATAAATCTCTGTTATCCTGTCCTTGCAGCCCCTGGCAACTACCAGACAGAAACTACTTTTCTGTCTCTATGAATTTGCCTACTCTAGGTACCTATTATAAATGGAATCATATATTTGACCTTCTGTGACTGGCTTATTTCACTTAGCATAATATCTTCCAGGTTCATTCATGTTGTGGTGTGTTTGAGAATTTCCTTCCTTTTAAGATTGAATAGTGTGGCATTTTATGTATGTACTACATTTTGTTTATCCATTCAGCTGTCACTTGGGCTCGACACTTTGTTCCTTCCACCTCTCTGCTATTGTGAATAATGCTGCTATGGACATTGGTGTACAAATATTTTTTTGACTCCTTACTTTGAATCCTTTTGGGTATATACTCAGAAGTGGAATTGCTTGATTGTATTTTAATTCTATGTTTTAGTTTTGGGGGAACCTCCAAAACTGTTTTCTGTAGTGGTTGTACCATTTTTTGTTAACATCAGCAAGGCACAAGTTCCAGTTTCTCCTTATCTTTGCCAGCAGTTAGTGTGTGTGTGTGAGTGTGTGTGTGTGTGTGTGTGTGTGTGTTTATGATTGTCATTCTAATAGGTATAAAGTGGTTAATGGTTTGATTTGCATTTCCCTAATAATTAATGATGTTGAGCATCTTTTCATGTGCTTGTTGATCATTTGCATATTTTCTTTGGAAAAATATCTATCCAAGATGTTTGCCCATTAATTATTTAAGTAGGCTCCATGATCAGCTTGGAGGCCAACACAGGGCTGGAACTCACAACCCTGACATCATGACCTGATGTGAAATTAAGAGTCAGAGGCTTAAACGACTGAGCCACCCAGGCACCCCCATCCCCCATTTGCCCATTTTAAAATCATGTTATTTTGTTTTTGAATTGTATCTCTTTATGTACTCTGGATATTAACCCCTTGTCAGATATGATTTGCAGGTATTTTCTCCCATTCCATGTCCTTTTAATTCTGTTGATAGTGTCCTTTGATGCACAAAAGTGTTTAATTTTTATAAAGTCCAATTTATCTGTTTTTTTCCTTCTGTTTTGGTGTTTCATCCAAGAAATCATTGCCAAATTCAATGTCATGAAGCTTTTTACCTATGTAGTCTTCTAAGAGTTTTGTAGTTTAGTTCTTACTAAAAAACTAAATGGTTAACTAAATGGTCTTTGATCCATTTTCAGTAAATTTTTGTATCTGGTATAAAGTGAGGATCTAGGTTCATTCTTTTGCATGTGAATATCATGCTTCCCAGCACCATTTGTTAAAAATGTTGTCCTTTCCCCTTGGAATGGGTTTTGACACCCTTGTCAAAAATCATTTGACTGTATTTGTAAGGGTTAAAAATTTTAACTTTTAAAAACAATGTTTTTCTTCTTAATGTAAAACTATATACTTGCTGTTCTAAATTTACAGGAGAGGAATCTTCCCCAAGAAAATAATCCTATTATATAGAAATATAATTGTTAATATGTTAATAGTTGGTAAACATCACTTTGGTTTTTTCTATATATAATTAATGTGCACACTTTTTTTTTTTTTTAAAGACTTTATTCAAGAGGGAGGGAGAAAGAGCGAGCGCAAGGGGAGGAGCAGAGAGAGAGGGACAAGCATACTCTTTGCTGAGTGTGGAGCCTGACACCGAGCTTGATTTTAGGACACTGAGATCATGATCTGAGCTTAACCCAAGAGCTAGATGCTGACTGAGCCACGTAGTCACCCCAATGTGCATACTTTTTAAAATACAAATGGGATCATACATATATGCTATTTCATAACTCTTTCACTTAAAACATAAAGAACAACTTTTCATGTTTAAATGGCTCACAAGTTTTTTTTATTTTTTACTTTTTATTTTTTATTTTTTTATTTTTTAAAAAAGATTTTATTTATTTATTTGACACAGAGAGAGAGATCAGATCACAATTAGGCAGAGAGGCAGACAGAGAGAGAGGAGGAAGCAGGCTCCCCACTGAGCAGGGAGCCTGATGCGGGCTTCAATCCCAGGACCCTGAGATCATGACCTGAGCGGAAGGCAGAGGCTTTAACCCACTGAGCCACCCAGGCGCCCTACTTTTTATTTTTTTAGAGAGAGAGAGAGCATGCAAGCAAGGGTGGGCAGAGAGCTACAGGGAGGGAATCTTAAGCAGGCTCCACACCCAGCATGGAGCCCAATGTGAGGCTGTGTCTGATGACCCTGTAATCATGACCAGAGCCAAAATCAAGAGTTGAACGCTTAACTGACTGAGCCACCCAGGTGCCCCTTAAATTTATTTTTTATTTTTAATCAATTTATGAATGTAAAATTGAATGATTCTCTACACTTCATTATAGAAAAGAACAGTTTTCTGAACAGTTTTCTGTCCTCCCCACCCTGCCCTGTTTCCAACTCTGAAGTACTCATTTGATAACTTTTTCCTGATTCTTCCGGTGTTTACCTCCATATCTCCAACTAATATGCTATATTGCTGCTGATGATTAATTTTTAATTTTTTCAGTCATAATTTGTTGGCTTTCCACTATGGAAGGTGGGGATTTAGTTTTTTCACTATGTATCTCATTCCTACCACGAGTGCTATTTTTCTAATAATGTTGTATCTTAATTTTGGTTATAGCAATATTCAGACTTTAAGTTTTCTTCTTCTTCTTTTTTTAAAGGTTTTATGTATTTATTTATTTGACAGAGAGAGAGAGAGAGAGCGAAACAGAGAATCTAAGCAGGGGGAGTGGGAGAGGAAGAAGCAGGCTTCCTCCTGAGCAGGGAGCTCCGATGTGGGGCTCAATCCCAGGACCCTGGGATCATGACCTGAGCTGAAGGCAGACTCTTAACCAACTGAGCCACCCAGGTACCCCAGACTTTAAGTTTTCTGTGAATGCTTTGACATGTAGGTGAAATTTACTATCGATATAGATAGAGAGATAATAGTGCCAAGTATCTTTTCTGTCCTATATTGTTTTTTGTTTTTCCTGGAGCTAATGATTTTTTCATTTGTTTGTGTTTTTGGTTGGTTAGCTTCCTAATCACTAATTCAATCCCAAACTTTCCACAAGTTATACAGGTCTCCTCTTAATTTATTTTGGTTCATGTAGGTATTCTTTCAATAGTATCATCATTGAGAAGTCTTTCCTAGAGCTGCTCATGTCCTATAGGCTAGTGATTGTGACTTACTCATTTAGTATTCCCACAGTTTTTGGCGGAGTCCTCATCACATATTTATTGAAAGAATAATTGAGGATGTCTGGGTGCCTCAGTCAGTTCAGCGTCTGCCTTTGGCTGAGGTCTAGCCTGCATCCGGCGCCCTACCTAGCAGGGAGCCTACTTCTCCCTCTCCCTCTGCCTGCTTCTCTCTCTCCTCTGCCTGCTGTTCTTTCTGCTTGTGCACATGGTCCCTCTCTCTCTGTCAAATAAATAAACAAAAAAAAATTTTTTTAAAGAATGTTTGGTTAAAGTTCAGATTGTAGAATTAAAAAAATGTTTACTCATTCAGGCAAGAGAAAGCAAAAAACGATAAAACAAAAATTCTCTGCAAAGTGAAGGAAACAATCAACAAAACTAAAACTGAATAGGAGAAAGTATTTGCAAATGACATGTCTGATAAAGGATTTAAGTATCCAAAATATATAAAGAACTGATAAATGCAACACCCAAAAAACAAATAACCCAATTTAAAAATGGGCAGAAGACATGAGTAAGCATTTCTCCAAAGAAAACATACCAATGACCACAGACACTTGAAAAGTTGCTCAATATAACTTATCATCAGGGAAATCAGATCAAAACTACAGTTCACCTCACACCTGTCAGAATGGCTAAAATCAAAAACATAAGAAACAAAAAGTGTTGGTAAGGATATGGAGAAAAAGGAACCCTATTGCACTGTTGGTGGGAATACAAACTGGTGCAGCCACTGTGGGAGGCAGTATGCAATTTATATGTATAAATTGATTAAAAATAAAAAATAAATTTCACCTCTTTGGTGAAACATCTTCAAAAAATTAAAAATAGAACTACAATCCAGTAATTGCACAATTGGTTATTTACCCCCAAAATACAAAAACACTAATTGAAAGAGATAATGTACCCATATAGTCATTGCAGCATTATTTACAACAACCAAACTATGGAAACAGTCCAAGTATCCATCAGTAGGTAAATGGGCAATGACACACACACACACACACACACACACACACACACACACACACACACACACACAGGAATATTACTTGGCCTTAAAAAAAGAATGAAATCTTGCCATTTGCAATGATGTGGATGGAGCTAGAGAGTATAATGCTAAGTGAAATAAGTCAGTCAGAGAAGGACAAATACCATATGATATCACTCATATGTGGAATTTAAGAACCAAAACAAATGAGCGAAGGGGAAAAAAAACCCCGAGAAACAGGCTCTTTTTTTTTTTAAAGCTTTTATTTATTTGTCAGAGAGAGAGCACAAGCAGAGGGAGTGACAGGCAGAGTAGGCAGAGGGAGAAGCAGGCTCCCCATTGAGCAGGGAGCCTGATGCGGGACTTGATCCCAGGGTCTGACCTGAGCCGAAGGCAGCTGCTTAACCAACTGAGCCACCCAGGCGTCCCAAGAAATAGGCTCTTAACTATAGAGAACAAACTGGTAGTTACTAGAGGGGAGGTGGGTGGGAGGGATAGGTGATGGGGATTAAAGAGTACACTTACCATGATGAAAACAAAACAAAACTACAAAATGGTATATTAGAAAACATTATAAAACAAATAAAAATGAAACTCTAAAAAAAGTTTACTCATTCAAATAACTTTGTGTACCATAAATCAGGATTTTTAAATGGGGGAAAATACAGATCTCTGTAACATAATTTAGCTGTTCTCAAACTTTTTGGTCTCAGGACCTCTTAATATTCTTAAAATTCATTAAGAACCTTAAAGAGCTTTTGGATTTTTTTGTTTCTATTTTAGCATGGATTTATATGTAATGATACTGTATTGAGATTAAAACATGTTTTAAATCTATTTATTTTAAAATAATAAAACTATTACATGTTAACATATGATAGGTTTCAAATAGTTTCCAAAACAGAAAAGCAAATTGGTGAATGAGTGGCATTGTTTTATGTTTTTTCAAGTCTCTTTAATGTCTGGCATGATGGAAGACACCTGGATTCTCATATTTCTGTGTTCATTCTGTTGCAGTATGTTGCTTTGGTTGAAGCATCTGAAGAAAATATGGTCTTATACAGAGACCAGTTGGGAAAAGGAAGAATATTTTACTAGCCTTTTTAGATTGAGATTTTCTTTTTATAAATTAGAAATTTTTTTATTTAAAAATAAGATGATAAATGACTTTTGGGTTCTACAGTTCTGAGTTCTAGTACATGTGTAAATTCATGTAACCCTCACCATAATTATAATAATAATCATAATAGTTCATAATAGTATTCATAATAGCTCCAGCACCTCTTGCGAACTCCTTCTTACTATTCCCTTATAGTCATACCCTCATTCTGCCTCTAACCACTGCTCTAGTCTCTGTCACTATAGTTTTGTCTTTCTGAGAGTGTTATATACATGTAATTCTACAATATGTCATTTTTGGAGACTGGTGAGTGATATCAAACAACTTTTCAATTATGTATTTGCTATCAATATATCCTCTTTGGCAAAACATGTCTTTTTCCTAGTCTTAAATTGGTTCTTTTGTTTTCTTACTGTAGAGTTTTAAGTGTTCTCTCTGTGTTTAGATACAGGCCCTTGGGTGTGATTTGCAAACATTTTCTACCAGTCTGTAGTTTGTCTTTCTTTTTTTTTTTTTTTAAAGATTTCATTTATTTATTTGACAGAGAGAGATTACAAGTAGGCAGAGAGGCAGGCAGAGAGAGAGAGGGAGAAGCAGGCTCTCTGTCAAGCAGAGAGCCTGATGTGGGTCTCCATCCCAGGACCCTGAGATCATGACCTCAGCTGAAGGCAGAGGCTTAACCCACTGAGCCACCCTGGCGCCCTGTCTTTTCATTTTCTTAATAGTGTCTTCCACAGAGTAAAAGTTTTTAATTTTGGTGAATTTCAGTTTATCAGTTTTTTCTTCTTCTATGAATTGTGCTTTAGTATCCTGTCCTAAACTCTGCACAAAGATACGCTTACAAGTTTATTTCCAAAAGTTTTATATTATGCATTTAGATCTGTGATACATTCTGAGGTAAGTTTTGTATATGGTGTAGGTTTAGATTGAGGTTCAGTGTTTTACATACGGATATATACTTGTTCCAACACCATTTGTTAGAGATTCTTTCTTTTCTGTGTTGAATGGCTTTTGCGTCTTTGTCAAATATCAGTTGGCCTGGAATAGGTAAATCCATAGACACAGTAAATAGATTAGTGGTTGCCAGGGGCTGAGAGAAGGAGGGAATAAAGAGTGACTACTACTAAGTATGGGGTTTCTTCTGGGGCTGGTGAAAATGTTCTGAAATTAGATAGTGGTGATGATTATACAACCTTGTGAAGATTCTACAGACCCCTGAATTGTATATTTTAAAACAATGGATTTTATGGTATGTGAATTATATCTAAATTTTGAAAAAGTTAAAAAAAATTGGCCAGGGGCACCTGGGTGGCTCAGTCAGTTAAGTGTCTGACTCTTGAGTTCAGCTCAGGTCATGATGTCAGGGTCATAGATCCAGCCCTGCATCGGGCTCTGTGTTCAGAGGGAAGTCTGCTTGGGCTTCTCTCTCTCTCTCTCTCTCTCTGCTGCTTCCTGTTTGTGCCCTCTCCCTCTCTCTCTCAAATAAATAAACAAGCCTAAAATAAATTTAATTGGCCATATTTGTGCGGGCCTATTTCTGGGCTCTTTATTCTTTTTCATTTATCTCTATATATGTCTATTCCTTGCCAGTAACATACTGGCTTGATTACTGTAACCTTATATAGTTAAGTCCTAAAATCATGTAGTGTGATTCCTCCAACTTTATTATTATTTTTCAAAAACATTTTGGGTATTTTATTTTTATTTATTTTTTTTAAAGATTTTATTTATTTATTTGACACAGAGAGAGAGAGAGAGAGAGATCACAAATAGGCAGAGAGGCAGAGAGAGAGAGAGGAGGAAGCAGGCTCCCTGCGGAGCAGAGAGCCCAATGCGGGCCTCGATCCCAGGACCCTGAGATCATGACCAGAGCCGAAAGCAGAGGCTTTAACCCACTGAGCCACCCAGGCGCCCCGTTTTGGGTATTTTAGTTCCTTTGCCTATCCACATAAATTTACAATCAGCTTGTCAATATAGGGCCTTTTGCTTGGATTTCAGCTGAAATTTTGTTAAATCTATTCATCAGTTTGAGGTGTTTTATTAAAGATGCCCCTTTTTGATAAAAGGTTAAGAAAATTCCTTTCTAGGGGCACCTGGGTGGTTTAGTTGGTTGAGCATTGAACTCTTGGTTTTGGCTTAGGTCATGATCTTGGGGTTGTGAGATGAAGCCTTGCTCAGCAGGGAGACTGCTTGAGATTCTGTCTCTCTCCCTCTGCCCAATTCCCCTACCCCCACGCATGTACTCTTTCTCTCTCTAAAATAAATAAATCCTAAAAAAAAAAGAAAAGAAAATTCCCTTCTATTCCTAGTTTACTGAGAATTTATATCATGAATGACTGTTGAGTTTCGTCAAATGCTTCTCACGTCAAATGATAGATTGTTGATTTTTTTAGACTATTAATCTGATATATGAATCGGTTTTTGAAAATTGAACCAGTTTTATTCCCTCAGGATAAATCACAGGGGGTTAGAGTGTCTTCTTTTTATGTATTGCTGGATTTAATTTGCTAATATTTTGTTGAGAATTTTTGTATCTGTGTTCATGGGAAAGAATGCTTTGTTATTTTCTTTTATTGTCCTTGAGTATTTTATTTTTTTTATTTAAAACATTTTTTTTAAAGATTTTATTTATTTATTTGACAGAGAGAGACGGTGAGAGAGGGAACACAAGCAGGGGGAGTGGGAGAGGGAGAAGCAGGCTTCCTGCTGAGCAGGGAGCTCAGTCTGATGCAGGTCTCGATCCCAGGACCCTGGAATCATGACCCAAGCTGAAGGGAGTCACTTAACCAACTGAGCCACCCCGGTGCCCCGAGTATTTTTATTTTTTTGATAATTTATTTTTATAAAATTTCCACACTAGGCATTATATTTCCCCCCCCCTAGTTTTATGATTGGTATTGATAACAGGGTAATGCTGACTTCATAAATTATTTGGGAAGTGTTTCCTTCCCTTGTTTTTCTGGAAGAGATTTATGGATTTGTTTTATTTTTTCTTCGAATGTTTGAATGTGGTAGGAGTGCCTGGGTGGCTCAGTTATTTAAGTGTCTGACTCTTCATTTCAGCTCAGGTCATGGTCTCAGGCTTGTAAGATTGAGCCCTGAGTTGGGCTCCAAGCTGGGTGTGAAGCCTACTAAAGATTCTCTTTGTCCCTGTCCCTGTGCCCCCACAGTGTTTGAATATGGTAGAAATTGTCATTGGGGGAAAAAAATCTCTGGGCCCAAAGATTTTTTTTTGTGAAGGTTTTAAATTATGGATTCAATTTCTTTAATAGAACTCTTCAGGCTCTTCCTTTTATCTTGGGTGAATTGTTGTGTTTATTGTTTTCGATGAGTTGCTCCATTGTTGTCCAGTTTATGTGTATAGTATTCTTCATATTTCCTTCATTATATATACTTTTAATGTAACTCCTGTTTCATTCCTAATAGTGATAATTTGTGTATTCTCTCTTCATTTGGCAGTTTTTCTTTCTTTATTTTTTAAAAAATATTTTTATTTATTTGTGAGAGCACAAGCGGGGAGTGGCAGGCAGAGGAAGAAGCAGGCTCCCTGCTGAGCAAGGAGCCCAATTCAGGTCTTGATGTTAGGAACCCAGGATCATGACCTGAGCCAAGGGCGGATGCCTTACCAACTAAACCATGCATCCATCTTTTGGCAGTTTTTCTAAAGCTTATGGATTTTGTTGGTATTTATGAAGAACTGACTTTAGGTTTCATTAACTTTCTCTATTTTTATAGCTTTAATTTCTACTTATATTTTTGCCTTCTGCTTGGTGTTTTTTTGTTGTTGTTTTTGTTTTTAGCTTTATAAGGCCGAGGCTTAGATGATTAGTTTGTGAATTTTTTTCATTCTGAATGTTTTATTTTTAAAGATTTTATTTGAGAGAGAGCAAGAGAGAGTAAACAAATGGAGGGGCAGAGCGAGAGGGAAAAGCAGAGTCCTTGCTGAGCAGGGACCCTAATGCAAGGCTCAATCCCAGAACCATGGGATCATGACCTGAGCTGAAGGCAGATGCTTAACTGACTGAGCCACCCAGGCGCCCCATCATTCTGAATATTTTTAGTGCTATAGTTTTCCCTCTGATCACTGCTTTAGCTGCATCCTGCACATTTTTATATGTTGTATTTTAATTTTTGTTCAATTAAAAGTATTTTGGGGGTGCCTGGGTGGTTTAGTTGTGTAAGCATCCAGCTTTTGATTTTGGCTAAATCGTGGTCTCAGGGTTGTCAGGGTTGTGGGAGCAACCCCCCCCCCTTGGGCTTCCGTGCTCAGTGCAGAGTCTGCTTATCTCTGTCCTTCTGCTCCTACCCTACTCACACTCTCCTTCTCTAATACATAAATAAAATCTTTAAAAAAAAGAGTACACTTATGAGCACTGCATAATGTACAAAATTGTTTAGTCACTGTATTGTACAATAGAAAATAATTTATAGTGTTGTATGTTAACTACACTGAAATTAAAATTAAAAACTTGATTAAAAAATAGTTTAATCCTGACACATCTATATACATCAGGAAAATATTGATGACATTTTTTTGGCCCAGCAGAATAGATTAACTTACAGCTATTTCACTTCAAAGTAGACTGAATGTGACTTCATATTAGGGCAACATTAAGATTAAGTACTCAGGGAAATACATGATTAACTTTAAACTCTTACTTGGGGCGCCTGGGTGGCTCAGGTCATGATCTCAGGGTCCTGGGATCGAGCCCTACATTGGGCTCCCTCCTCAGCAGGGAGCCTGCTTCCTCCTCTCTCTGTCTGCCTTTCTGCCTATTTGTGATCTCTCTCTCTCTGTCAAATAAATAAATAAAATCTTAAAAAAAAGTAAAAAAATAAACTCTTACCAAAATATAATTACCAGTTTCCAGAATTTCCAGTACAGGACCTCCTGAAGAGAGAGCCATTGTTCAGTTACAATTTAGTGTGCATGACAAAATGGAATTCAGAAGAAGTAAAGTTGTCTATTTGATATTTATGTCTTCATTAAATCTTTAAATTTTTTTCCCATTTATATTGCTTTGTTGTTATACATCCATTTCATTGTATAACTTGTGATTTTATCTGTGTTGTTTTTGTTATGAGAATTATCATTATATATAAGCTTATTTATAAATTTTAAAAAGCAAAGAAATGTAAAAAGATACACCATGCAAACACTAACCAGAAGAAAGTTAAAGTACCAATAATAATATTAGACAATATAGACTTTGGAGCAAAACAAATCCTTAGTGATGAATGGGAACATTCAGATAATCAGAAAAAGGCCAGTTTACAAAGTAATTATAAATGTGTATACATCTTAAAAAGAGCATCAAAATATATAAAATAAAAATTAACAAACTGAAAGGAGAAATAGATAAATCCATTAATTAAAACTGGTTTTTCATCACTCCTGTCTCAACAGTACTTTAGAACAATAAAAAATAGATTTGGTCTATATATAGTCTACTAATCTTAACATTTATAGATTTATCTCCAATTCCTGGCAGAGGTTGGCATTTCCTGCGTGGTAGGAATATCTGTTATGCTGACGAGGTGACTCCTGGCTCTTAGATTTCAGGATGGGGACTGGTCACTAGAAAGATCAAGCACATGATTTATAGGGTTGAAACTTCCAGCCCTACCTCTCAACCTTTGACCTCCAGAGAGAGTGGTACTGGAGATTTGAGTTCAGTTACGTAGACAATACTTTTTTTTTTAATAAGGTATTTTTTTCCTCCATGATTTTATTTAAATTCAAGTTAGTTAACATATAGTGTAGTATTAGTTTCAGTAGAATGTAGTGATTCATCACTTACATATAACACTCTGTGCTCATCACCCATTTAGCTGATCCCTCCACCCACCTCTCCTCTAGCAACCCTTGGGTTGTTCTCTATAGTTAAGTCTTTTATGGTTTGCCTCCCTCTGTTTTTGTCTTCTTTTTCCTTCTCTTCCCCTATGTTCATCTGTTTGTTTCCTAAATTTCACATGAGTGAAGTCATATGGTAATTGTCTTTCTCTGACTGACTTATTTTGCTTAGCATAATACAGTCTGGTTTTATCCATGTTGTTGCAAATGGCATGATTTCATTCTTTTTGATGGCTGAGTAATATTCCGTTGTGTATATATACCACATTGTCTTTATCCATTCATCAGTTGATGGACATTTGGGCTCTTTCCATACTTTGGCTATTGTTGATAGTGCTGCTTTAAATATTGGGGTGCATGTGCCCCTTCAAATCAATACTTTTGTATCCTTTAGATAAATACCTACTAGTGCAATTGCTGGGTCCTAGGGCAGATCTGTTTTTAACTTTTTGAGGAACCTCCATACTGTTCTCCAGAGTGGCTGCACCAGTTTGCATTCCCCCAACAGTGTAAGAGGATTCCCCTTTCTCCATATCCTCATACATGGCCAGTAATTTAATCACACATGCCTATGTAATGAAATCTTGGTATTTAAAACCCTGAACAGCAAGGCTCAAGGGGCTTCCTGGTTAGTGAACATGTGTACTCTGAGGGTGGCACAGCCTAATTCCACAAGGACAGCAACTCCTGTGGTTGGAACCTTTACTGATCAGTCCAATATAACTCTTCATCTGGCTGTTCATTTGTATCGTTTATAATAACATGGTAATCATAGGTATAACACTTTCATTAGTTCTGTGAATTCTTCTAGCAAATTATTAAACCTGTGAGAAGCCCCACATTTGCAGCCAGGCAGGCAAAGCATGTGTCTTTGGGACACCTAGGATTTTGGGACACTCTGAAATTTGTGCAGTCTTGTGGGACTGAGTCCCTTAACCTGTAGGTTCTTCACTGATTCTGAGTAATTAGTGTCAGAATTGAACTGAATTGTAGGATTCCCAGTTGGTGTCAGAGACCTGAATCAGAGCAACCCATTAACTAAATAAAATTAACACTTCAAGACACTCAACCTGGGGCACCTGGATGGTTCAGCTAGTTGAGCAGGTGACTCCTGGTTTTGACTCAGGTCATGATCTTGGGGTCCTAGGATCGAGCCCCATGTTGGGCTCTGCGCTTGGTGAGGAGTCTGCTTGTGGACTCTCTCTCACCTTCTCCCTCTGCCCCTCGCCCAGCTTGCTCTCTCTCTCTCTCTCTAAAATAAATAAGTCACTGGTCCTTGGGGTCCTTGGGGTCTGTGTTCATTTAAAAAAACATCTTTTCTGTTTTCAGGTTTACTGACTTTTTCTTTTGACACTTCCATTCTTCTATTGACTCCATCTAGTGACATTCAGAATTTTTCTTGCTGTATTATTTACTTCTAAGATTTCCATTTATTTATGTCTTCTTTTTCTTTACTGAGACTTTATATATCTATTAATTTCTAGGATGTTCACCTTCTTGGAGCATTTTTATTGTAACTATTTTAAAGTGTCTGATGGGTCCTAAATCTGTGTCATTTCAGCATTTACATCTGTTGATTTTCCTTTCACATGTAATTTGGGACTTTCCTGGTTCTTTGTGTGCTTGGTAATTTTGGATTGTATCCTTGACATTTAACAAATTATGATACTTAAGTTTTATTTAAATATTGTGAAGGGGGGCGCGCCTGGGTGGCTCAGTCATTAAGCGTCTGCCTTCGGCTCAGGTCATGATCCCAGGGTCCTCGGATGGGCTCCCTGCTCCATGGGAAGCCTTTTTATCCCTCTCTCACTCCCCCTGCTTGTGAATCCCTCTCTCGGTATGTCTCTCTCTGTCAAATAAATTTTAAGAATCTTAAAAAAAAAAAGTGTCATAGCGGAGTATTGAGAGTAGAGGAGAAGCATAGGAAGAATATGTTTTCCTTCACCCTATCTCTCAGTCTGACACAGTTCAGAAGAATTGAGTGGGTCAAGAAAGTGGTCATGGTATTTTTGATTCAATGGAGAAAACCTCCAGCTAGCTCACCCTCCATTTTTGACAAGCAATTCAGATTGTTCCAGCAAATAGGGTGCTAAAGAAGTGTTTTTAAGAGACTCCTGGGTGGCTCAGTTGGTTAAGTGTCTGGCTTGGGCTCAGGTCATGATCCCGGGGTCCTGGGATCGAGCCCCGCATCAGGCTCCCTGCTCGGTGGGAAGCCTGCTTCTTCCTGTCCCACTTCCCTTGCTTGTGTTCCCTCTTTATCTGTGTTTCTCTCTGTCAAATAAATAAATAAAATCTTTAAGTAAATTCACTCATTCATTCGTTCTGTGAAGAGGGGCTTCTGGGTGGCTCACTCTTTAAGCGTCTGCCTTCAACTCAGGTCATGATCTCAGGGTCCTGGGATTGAGTCCTGCATTGGGCTCCCTGCTCAGCGGGAAGCCTGCTTCTCCCTCTCCCACTCCCTCTGCTTGTGTTCCCTCTCTCGCTGTGTCTTTCTCTGTCAATAAAATAAATAAAATCTTAAAAAAAATTTTTGTGAAGAATGTTGGTATTTAAAAATGTTAGCTATTTGCTTATGTTCAGTTTGCAAGTTCTGACTAGTCTTCCATGTATGTTGGTTTTAATATTAGTTCAGTTTTCAAAGCCTTTGAAGTTATATTCAGATCTCTCCCAAATGTATGCTGAGTAGCCAGTTTGGGACCTGGGAGGTGGGTCTGACCCTTGGTTCAGTTCTCAAAGTATGCTGTTTAATATCAGCTCTTTTAGAAATGCTATTGATCAGTGAGTCTAAATATATTACTAGTCTCATCTGTCTATTATTAAGTTCTAAATCAGCCAGCTTTTTACCTAAGAGTTTTGTTAATCATTGCTTTCATTATTTTATTAGGTTTGCAGAGTGGTGGACTTTTAATTCTGTAATCATTACTCAGTTTCCTCAAAATACAATTAATACTATAGGAAAGGCAGGAGAAATGCTTGGTTTATTTTCCTTTTATTTATATTCAGAGTAATAAATTAGTGCTCTAGCAAATTGTTCATGTCTAATGATTTTTTTTTTTTAAGATTTTATTTATTTGGCAGAGACACAGCAAGAGAGGGAACACAAGCAGGGGGAGTGGGAGAGGGAGAAGCAGGCTTCTTGCTGAGCAGGGAGCCCAATGCGGGGCTTGATCCCAGAACCCTGGAATCATGACCTGAGCCGAAGGCAGACGTTTAACGACTGAGGCACTCAGGCGCTCCTAATGAGTTGTTTTTGAGTATTGTTATGGACTCATGGATATTTATTTATTTATTTATTGAGTAGGCTCCACACTGGGTGCTCCAACATGGGGCTTGAACTCGTGACCCTGAGATCAAGACCTGATCTGAGATCAAGAGTCAGCTGCCTAAACAACTTAGCCACCCAGGTGCTCCAATCATTATTCTTTTGGTTGTCAAATTTTTCTTAACTTAAACCAGTGTGAGCCCCTACCATTTGGCTTCAGTGGAGAAAGTTGGATTTTCTTTGAAGATAAGGAAGCTTAAACATCAGAGTTCTTTTTTGCATAGGCTTCTTTTAAGGCTTTGGGATTAAGGCTTTAGTTATTGGGGGTATAGGTTTTGTAAAATTTGTAAAAAAAAAAATTTGTAAAAAAAGAAAGAAAGAAAGATTTTAAGGTGGGGCCCAGCTGAATGTAAACTTGAGGTCCCATAAAACCTGGATCTGTCCCTAGTGTTTGGTATGTATATTCCCTGCTTTTAGGCATAGAGAGATTCTAGGTGTATCTTTTATATATCCTGGCCTAGTTTTAGAAGTAGTCATTTGTCCAAGGACCTTTTTCTTTTTCTTTCTCTCTCTCTCTCTCTTTCTTTCTTTTCTTTTCTTTATTTTTTTCTTTCGTTCTTGGGAAATGATACTTGGTAACCTTAATCTGAATACTAAGGAATGCTTAATGCTACTGCCCTGTATTTCTTATAGGATTTCTCAGTGGTTAATTGTGAAGTATGTATTTAAATAAAGATCATGACTTCTTTTTCATATTTTCTTTATTGTGGGATTTCAGAATTTTTACATCTTTAACTCTTATATCTCTTTATGCTGAAAAAATGTAATCACTTGTTTGCTGTGTCCTGCAGTATACTTATAATAGCTTTAAAATAACATAATTGATATTACTCCTAACAGTATAACGCTAAATATAGATTTTTTAAAAGACTTATTTATTTTAGAGAGAGAGGCTTTGTACATGTGAGTGGGGAAGAGGGGCAGAGAGAGAGAGAATCTTAAACAGACTCGGAGGTGAGCATCTCATGTGAGGCTCAGTCTCACAACCCGTGAGATCATGATCTGAGCTGAAACCAAGAGTCAGTCACTTAACCGACTGAGCCACCAGGAGGCCCACTACTAAATGCAGTTTTAACATTTCTCTGTGGTTCTTTTATTCCTTAGATATATTGCACTAGGAACATACAATCAAAATACTGTATTTCGAAGCCACTTGTGTTATTTTCTCTGTAATTATGCCACAAACTTGGAATGCAGTGGATTATTTGTTTCAGTTTGTTTTAAATATTTAGAGGTTGTCCCTCCCCCTCCATTTTTGGCATTTGGTTCTTCTTTTTCTTTTTAAATTTAATTTTGTCTTTTAATTGTTTTGAAGGAAGAGGCCCTCACTCAATATCTGAACCAAATGCTAAATTTATTTCTCTTTGTGCGAGGGAGAGCTGTGAGGCTTCTAGTTCCGGGATTGAAGTGGGAGTGTTTAGGAAGTGGTTGAACTTTGTTATGTGACTGAGTGTGGTTATGGAGTGTTGCTGTTACTACTGATTGGTTGACTTTCTGAAGTGTGGGCACTCATTTGTAGCTATTATTGATATTTATTTATTTGAGAGAGAGAGAGAGAGAGAGAGAGAGAGAGCATGAGGGGGGAGGGTCAGAGGGAGAAGCAGACTCCTCACTGAACAGGGAGCCTGATGTGGAATTCGATCCCTGGACTCCAGGATCATGACCAGAGCTGAAGGCAGTTGCTTAACCAACTGAAGCCACCCAGGTGCCCAGAATTTTTTTTTTCTTATGTAAAACAATAATTTTGTCTTAATTTGTTTTTTAAAGATGTATTTCTTGGGGCTCTTGGGTGGCTCAGTCGGTTAGGCATCTGTCTTACTCAGGTCATGATCTTGGGGTCCTGGGATTGAGTCCCACATCGGGCTCTCTCCTTGGCGAGGAGTCTGCTTCTCCCTTTCACTCTCCCTTCCTCTCTCTCTCAAATAAATAACCAAAATCTTAAAAGAAATAGTATAAAATAGTTTTATTTATTTTTAGAGAGAGTTAAGAGTATGCACGAAGGGGGGTGGGGATGAGTGGGGGGTGGGTTATGGGGAGAGGGGCAAAGGAAGAAGTTTAGAGAGAATCTCAAGCAGCCTTCATGCCCAGCATGGAGCTTGACATGGGGCTCGATCTCACAACCCTGAGATTGTGACCTGAGATGAAACTAAGAGTTGGACACTTAATGGACTGAGCCACCCAGGTGCCCCCGTGATTTTGTTTTTAAAATCAAACTATATTACAAAATAGATTTAAGAGAAGTCTTATCCCTTCTATCTTGTTTTCTCCTTTCTTTTGAGAAAAGATTGGCAAACAACAGCTTGCATGCAGGCCAGATTTAGCTACCTAGCTCTTTTTGTAAATAATGTTTTGTCATGGCCATACTCATTTGTTTACATATCATCTATAGCTTCTTTTATGTTGTAACAGCAGAGTTGAATAGCTATGACAAAGATTATATGGCTTGAAAGACTGAAATATTTACTGCCGGGCCCTTGACCAGCAAAATACTGACCTCTGCCATAGAGAATCATTTTCATCATTTTTTGGCTTATCTTTTTTGTTCTTTTTTTAAAAAATAAGATGAAATAAGTCAATAAGTTTAATGTTTATCTTCCTTTTATAAAAAAGGTAGCATACTGTAACATTTTACTCCATCTTGCTTTTTTTTGCTTAACAATATATCCTGAAAATCACTTTATCAATATCTCTCTTATTCTTGGACTAGCACTCCATTATATAGATGAACCATTTTATATTCACCTAATCCCCTATTGATGGACTGTTAGGTTTTTTCTAGTCTTGTGATTTTAAGTAGTGTTATAGTAAAAAGCCTTGTGAAAAATTCATTATATATTTTTTGTCATGATAAGCTTTGGGATAGGGTCCTTGAAGTGTAATTCCTGGATTAGAGTTTAGTGTATATTATCATGCTGAATGTTACCAGTTTCCCCACCATGGGCCCATACCATTTCCCCCTTCTTCTCATTACCCCACTTCCCCCTTCTCCGCTGCTTCCCCCATTTCCCTCACTTTTTCCCCTTCTTCCCCTTCCTTCTTTCCTGTGATAAAGAACACATAACATAAAATTTACCATCTTAATCATTTTTAAGTGTACAGATTACTAGTGCTAAGTATATTCACGTTGTTGTGGAACAGATATCCAGAATTCTTGCAATCTTGCAAAACTGAAATTCTGTTCCCATTGAACAACAACTCCCCCTTTTTCCCCTCCCCACCTGCCCCTAGTTACTGCCTTTCTACTTTTTGTTTCCATTTTTTTTTATTAAATACTTCATATAGGTGGACCCATAGAGTATTTGCCCTTTAGTAACTGGCCTATTTCACTTAGCATAATGTTCTCAAGGTTCATTCATGTTGTAGCATGTCAGAATTTCCTTCCTTTTTAAGGCTAAATAATATTCCATTGTATGTATATACCACATTTTCTGTATATGCCTAGCAGTATTCAAAGCAATATTTCAAAAAGCAATTCTCTGTTCAAAGAGAATATTTTTCTCTCACTTAGCAGATACAGTGTGTTCTCTTCAAGCTACCCATGTATAATTTCTGCTATCATGGGTAAGGTTATTTGTTTTTTTTAGGGAGGAGAGTGGTTGGGAGGGGCAGAGGGAGAGAGAGAATCTTAAGCAGGCTGCATACCCAGCATGGAGCCCCACTTGCAGTTGGATCTCACAACCCTGAGATAATGACCTTGGCTGAAATCAAGACTTGGTCACTTAACTGAGCCACCCAGGCACCCTAGGAAACAGTGATTTTCTAATTCTATCAGTTCTTTTAACATTTACTATCTGTGATTATTCTCTGAGGAAAAAAATTCATCTCCTTGGTTGCCACAAAATACTGTTCATACCAGAAAGGTGTGATAAATCCATGATTCTTTGTTTCTTTATTAACATTCAGAATAGTGAGTTTTACCCTAGCAACGTCCAAAGGTTGACCAAAGAGGAATTTTCTTTTTTCTTTTTTAAATGTCATTATGAACTCATGGGTGTTTATATTTTTGATATTTTCCTATCATTGCAGTCACCATTCTTAGTGACCATTATTTGAACATTCTTATATATGCTCAAATGAGAAATTTGGCAAATGAGAATCCCTTCACCTGTCTCTGATTTCCTTTTGACATGCCTGTAGTAGAATTTTAATGTTTTGCTTTCTGATTTGATAAGATGTCCCAACTTCATTTTATGTAATATCTTATGCCAGACTTGGAATAAGCCATTTCTCCAAAAAGCCTGATTTCTTTTCTTTTTTCCTTAATTTTTGTTATTTTTAAGTTTTTATTATTTTTTTATCATGTTCGGTTAGCTAACATACAATACATCATTAGTTTTTGGTGTAGTGTTCAATGATTCATTAGTTGTGTGTAACACCCAGTGCTCATGACCAACATGTGCCCTTCTTTTTTTTTTTAATTTAATTTAATTTTTTATTTTTAAAGATTTTTATTTCTTTATCTGTCAGAGAGAGAGAGAGAGCACAAGCAGGCAGAGTGTCAGGCAGAGGCAGAGAGAGAAGCAGGCTCCCTGCCGAGCAAGGAGCCCGATGCGGGACTCAATCCCAGGACCCTGGGATCATGACTTGAGCTGAAAGCAGCTGCTTAACCAACTGAGCCACCCAGGCGTCCCAACATGTGCCCTTCTTAATACCCTTCACCTGGTTACCTCATCCCCCCAACCCCCTCCCTTCTGTAGCCCTCAGTTTGTTTGCGGAGTCCAGCGTCTTTTCATCATTTGTCTCCCTCTCTGATTTTTTCCCATTCAGTTTTCCCTCTCTTACTCTGTGGTCCTCTACACTATTCTTTATGTTCTACATATGAGTGAAACCATATGATAATTGTCTTTCTTTGCTTGACTTATTTCACTTAGCATAATCCCCTCCAGCTCTAACCATGTTGGTGCAAATGGTGGGTATTCATCCTTTCTGATGACTAATATTCCATTGTATATATGGACCACATCTTTATCCATTCAACTGTCTAAGGACATCTCAGCTCCTTCCACAGTTTGGCTAGTGTGGACATTGCTACTATGAACATTGGGGTGCATGTGCCCCTTCTTTTCACTACATCTGTATCTTTGGGGTAAATACCTAGTAGTGCAATTGCTGCATCATAGGGTAGTTCTATTTTTCATGTTTTGAGGAACCTCCGTACTGTTTTCCAGAGTGGCTGTAGCAGCTTGCATTCCCACCAGCAGTGTAATAGGGTTTCCCTTTCTCCACATCCTCGCCAATGCTTGTTGTTTACTGTCTTGTTAATTTTTGTCATTCTGACTGGTGTAAGGTGGTATTTCATTGTGGTTTTGATTTGTATTTCCTTGATGGAGCCTGATTTCTTTTAATGGCAAATTGATGTTTAAAGTCCACAATCTGAAGGCAGGGGTATTCATTGCTACTGGATTATCATTGCTTTTAGCCTTTCAGGCCATTACTCATGCCAAATCTTCTATTGTAATTTCTTGATTGTCTGATACTTGTTACATGGTTCCCAGGGGGCATTTCCTGGGAACATGTTCTTTTGAGTTCTATGTTTCTTAACCATTTGTTTCCTTTAGCCATGAAAGTTAGTCTGGCTGTTTAGAATATCCTTGGTTTACAATTTATTTCTTTGGGTATTTAAGTAGATACTTTCATTGTCTGCTGGTGTAAACTGTGCCGGTGTCTGTTGGTCAGTGCCAGTGTCTTTTTTTCTTTCCCTTCTAAGTAATTTGAACTATCTGTGCAGATGCCAATGAAATTTTTTCCCCCTTGAAATCCAGTAGTTTTATGAGACTGTGTACTGATGTTGATCTTCTGAGTTGTTTTCCCAGGTATGTAGTATACCATTTCAATGTGCAGATTTAGCCTTTTTTTTTTAAATTTCCAGAAAGTTTTTGAATTATAGTGGCTAGTAGTTATTCTATTTCTTTGCACGGGTTTTCTTTTGGGGGGCCTCCTAGACTATCTATTTTGTATTTACTTTGTCTTTTATTTATCACTTTTACTTTTGAATTTCTTTTTCATTTTTTTTTCATTTTTCTTCTTTTTTTCTCCCTTATTTGTATGGTGTCTTTTCTCATGTCTCTTCTAGTTGAGTCTTCATTTCTGATCCTTTTCTGAGTTAGCTCAGATTTCTTTTTATGTCTTCCTGTTGTCTAGCTTTCTCATTTAAGGGCCTTTCTAATTACAATTTATGTTCTTTTAAAGCTTTTTAAAAAATCATTTCTTTTAGTTTGTTCTGTAACGTAAAGTTACAGTTTTCATCTCCTTTAGGCCAGATTTTTCTGCTGTATTTTCATTTCCTATAGGTATGCTGTTCATATTACTATCCTCTTTTTCTTAAAGTTTCATTGTATTGGAATTGATCAAGTGCCCTTTTCTGTGGCTCATGTTTATTTTCTGTGCACTTTGAATGCATTATGTACAATATGTAATATTAAAATTTTATTAGCTCTGGATGATGTTAAGCTCTAAGTTACAACCTATTAAATTATCTAAGCTGTTGTAAGTAAGTTAGGTACCATGTCCTTTTCTTTAGCAATATGTTGTAGTTAAGACAGTGGTCTATTTTGGTCAGTTGCCATTGACACCATGCTTGCTCCATAAGTCTAGCAATATTAGTACTTGAAATTATATCTGTGCTGTATCATAATATCTTTGTGGTGTCTAGCTATTTCATGGGCATCTGTAGTGGAAAGATAAGTACTTTTTTTTTTTTTTTTTAATTTTATTTTTATTATTTGCCCAAGGGGTACAGGTCTGTGAATCATCAGGCTTACATCTTTCACAGAGTACTTTTTTTTTTAATGCACTAAACATGTTGAAACTGAGTTATGAGGGTTTTTTTTTCCCCCTTTCTAACAAAGCAAACTAATTAATGTATATAATTAGTAGTAGTGGTACTTGGCCCTGGAATGTTTTTGTTAGGTAATGAGCCCTGATATCCTGCTGCTGTTGTTTTGTTTTGTTTTGTTTTGTTTTGTTTTGTTTAGGTTAAATGGAAACCATCCTTGGGAGCTGGATGCCTGTGTAGCTGTTTTATCACATCAGTGAATTGCAATGAGTGGAGGAGGAGAGCAACCGGATATTCTCAGTGTTGGAATCCTTGTCAAAGAAAGATGGAAAGTGGTGGGTACACATCTTAGAGAGAAAACATATCAGGGAATAATTTTTGGTATCTCGATAAAAGTAGTATTTCCATAGAAAATAATACATATATTACTTATATGCCTAAAGCGTATTTTCAGTTATTTTCCTGTGATTAAGTTCTGTTTATACCATAATTCTCGCTTATATAGTAATAAATGTTCCTAACCCCTGAAAGCTAAAGTTGAGTAAGGTAGATAAAAGTATACTTAGGGAAAGACAAACCAACAAAAAAAAATACTGTACAATGAATTTCTCTTTTTAAAAATTTTGAACCTTTTATTAAGGAAAATTATAAGCATACATAAAAATAGCAAGGCTGATTTAATGAACCTTTATGTACTTGTGCCCCAGCTTAAACAGTTATCATTTTATTTTTTATTTTTATTTTTTTTTTTTTTAAAGATTTTATTTATTTATTTGACACAGAGAGAGAGATTACAAGTCGGCAGAGAGGCAGGCAGAGAGAGAGGAGAGAGGAGGAAGCAGGCTCCCTGCTGAGCAGAGAGCCCGATGCGGGCCTCGATCCCAGGACCCTGGGATCATGACCTGAGCCGAAGGCAGCGGCTTTAACCGACTGAGCCACCCAGGCGCCCCAGTTATCATTTTATAGTCAATCTTGTTTTCTCTTTAACCTCCCTCCCAGAAAATTTTGAAGCAAGTCTTTTACCTTAGCATTTCTTCTGTACATACTTGAGTTATGTATCTCTAAAGGATAAAAATTCCTTTAAAATGTAATCATAATATCATCACACATAAAAAAGTAATAACTCTTTTATATCATTAAGTATCCTTTCAACTTTCACATTTCCCCTGTTGTAAATTATTTTTAATGGTTTGAATCATATCCAAATAAAGCCTGGGTATTGGAGTTGGTTGACATCACTTAAGTTTCTTATAATTTCTAGATTTCTTTTCATCTTTCTTTTTTTCCTTGCTGTGGTTTTTTTTTTTTTTTTTAATCGAAGAAAGTAGGTCATTTGCCTTTAGAATTTCCATAGTTTGGATTTCTCTGATTTCTCTGATTTCTTCCATATGGTATTAACATGTTTCTGAAGTGTTTTATGTAAATTGCTATTTATTGAGGCTCAATTAGATCTGAGTTCAGGTTTGTTTATTTAGGTGACATTTTTTTCATAAAGGGTATTGTGAACTGTCAGTAGGAAGCACATAATGTCTTTTCACCTGTGTGTCTTTTCACATTGTGTGTCTTATAGCCCATTATCATTTTAGCACTATTGATCATCATTTTTAGGTCTATTAATTGCAGATTGTGACATTCTGTCATTCCCTCATTTTTTAGTTGAAGTACATCTACAAAGAGAAATTTCCTATCACTAGCTATGTGATTACCCTGAGATACATTTTGATTAGGAAAGCAGTAAATACTTAGTTCTTTTTCTTAATTTACCAGTTTTCAGAATAATGAATTGCCTCCCTAGCTTTTTCTGAAAGTTACCAATGAGATTTTTTAAAATATACAATTAAGAATTCATGGATTTCAGGGCGCCTGGGTGGCTCAGTCAGTTAAGCGGCTGCCTTCAGCTCAGGTCATGATCTCAGGGTTCTGGGATGGAGTCCCGCATCGGGCTCCCTGCTCCGTGGAGAGCCTGCTTCTCCCTCTTCTTCTGCCTGCTGCTCTGCCTACTTGTACTTTCTATCTCTCTGTCAAATAAATAAATAAAATCTTTAAAAAAAGAATTCATGGATTTAAATATATTTCATGTGTTTCAGTCAGTTATAGTTATTATCCTTATTGATCCCCAAATTGTCTCTATTGTCTTTTGAGTCTTTTCAACATGATCCTAATGATAGTCTTTTGAAGTCTTCCTTGCCCTAGACCTGGAATCTGTCATCTTTCTTCTCTTAAAGGAACAATTTTTGTTTTAGATGTATTTAAATATATATTTTATCGCTACCCAGTCTTTTTTTTTTTTAAGATTTTATTTATTTATTTGACAGAGATCACAAGTAGGCTGAGAGGCAGGCAGAGAGAGGAGGAAGCAGGCTCCCTGTGGGCCTCGATCCCAGGACCCTGAGATCATGACTTGAGCCGAAGGCAGAGGCTTTAACCCACTGAGCCACCCAGGCGCCCCCCAGTCTTTTATTAAAGTTTTGTTCCACTAGCAGGTTTAGCAAAGTTATTTTAGTGGTTTCCTTACTCTATCACTGATTGGAAAAAGAAAATTATTCTTTTAGAATTACAAATGTTGTGTTTGGGTTACAGTGTTTTACCAATTAGTTCAGTTTCAGCAGGCTTTGAAAATTTACTTGAGTAAATATAAGAACCATGTTGTCATCATGGATTGATACAGGGAAATTCCAACAGTTAGTAGTCTTTTATGTAAGTCAGGAATGAATGTTTCTTTGGTGAGCGCTTTGTATTAAGTCCTGTGATAAAGTTTGGGTTTTTCCAGTAGACGTATCAAAAGGTGACAAATGAAGCTATGCCTGGCATAGTTGCTCTGTCCTGATAATTAGAGCTAATATATGTATGGAACATGTCCCCCAGATTTGGGAGGTATAGTGGCATTTTAGGAAGAAATCATAAGCTCATTGTTACGGATGGTGTTTTAGTTATCTACCATTATGAACAAACTACCTCAAAACTTAGAGGTTTAAAACAATTTTTGATTTGCGTATAGTTTTATAGATTAGGAATTTGAGAAGAGTTTGCTTGGTGGTTTGTCTCTTAACCATGTGGCACTTGCAGGATTTTGTGGATGAGGGGATCCATTCCCAAATGGCTTGTTTGGTGACTTGGAGGTCCTTCGTTCTCTTACCCACCACCCTTCTTCCCTAGTAGCTAATTTTCTAGGACCTGTCCACAGGTCTGTGGCTTCTCAGGATGGTCAGACTTTTTACATGGTAGCTGGCTTTTGAGTGACAGGAGACAGAAGCTACAAGGCTGTAAAGGGCTGGTGGTATTCTGCTGGTCAAAGTAGTCACAACATTTACCCAGCGTTAAGAGGTTTGGAAAGGGACTCTGCTTCCTTCTTCTTCTTCTTCTCCTTCTCCTTCTCCTTCTCCTTCTTCTTCTTCTTCTTCTTCTTCTTCCTTCTTCTTCTTCTTCCTTCTTCTTCTTCTTCCTCCTCCTCCTCCTCCTCCTTCTTCCTTCTTCCTTCTTTCTTTCTTCTTCCTCCTTTCTTTTTTTTTTTTTTAAAGATTTTATTCATTCATTTGACACAGAGAGAGAGATTACAAGTAGGCAGAGAGGCAGGCAGAGAGAGAGGAGAGAGGAGGAAGCAGGCTCCCTGCTGAGCAGAGAGCCTGATATGGGCCTCGATCCCAGGACCCTGGGATCATGACCTGAGCCGAAGGCAGCGGCTTTAACCCACTGAGCCACCCAGGCGCCCTTCTTCCTCCTTTCTTCTTCTTTCTTCTTCTTCTCCTCCTCCTCCTTCCTCCTTCCTCCTCCTCCTTCTCCTCCTTCTCCTCTTCTTTCTTCTTCTCCTCCTTCCTCTTCTTTCTTCTCCTTCTCCCCCTTCCTTCCTTCTTCCTTCCTTCCTCCTTCCTTCCTTCTCCTTCTCCTCCTTCTTCCTTCTTCTTCTTCCTCCTCCTCCTCCTTCTTCCTTTCTTCCTCCTCCTCTTCCTCCTCTTCCTCTTCCCTCTTCCTCCTCTTCTTCTTTCTTCCTTTCTCCTTCTTTCTCCTCCTTCTCCTCCTCCTCCTCCCTTCCTCCTCCTCCCTTCTTCCTCCCTTCCTTTCTTCCTCTTCCTCTTCCTTTCTTCCTCTTCTTCCTTCCTTCTCCTTCTTCCTTCCTTCTCCTTCTTCTTCTTCCTTCTTTTCTTCTTTTCTTCTTTTTTTTTTTGGAACTCCGCTTCTTGATGGGTGAGTGGCAAGGTCACACTGAAGAAGAACAAAAGGATCAGTTGATATTGTTGTGATCATCTTTGGTAAAGAAAGTCTGCCACTTACCTCTATACTTTCCCTAATCTGCATACCCCCCCATCATACTAAACTGCCTTTAGCTCTTTGCCTTATAAGCATTAATGATATCTTAGTGCTTTGTCAAGCTCAGTAAAAAATATTGATGTTTCACTATTGTTGAAATGACATAGGAATAGACCAAGGAGCAAAATCATTATTTTGGTGTAGGTTTTTTGTTTTGTCATTTGGTACAGTCTTTTTGTGAGGTAAAACATGAAGCTCTCTCTCACTATGGTCTGTAATTAAAGAGGTGTCCCTTTTGTACTGTTTATGAATTTTTAAAGTTACTCTAAGCTTTGTTTAATGGACAGATGTTAAGAATCATAAGTATTGCTCAGGGCCCAACAAAAAACTATTTAACTGAAATGAAGTTCTGGAACTTTATTTTAATCCTGAGTTCATACTTGAGCTCCTCATGGTGTCTCTTCCCATCACCCAACTGGAATAAAGGATCATGGCTCTTATATACAAAGCACTGAATAGTTGTTTAGCAATAATTCTGTAGTTAACACTTAGCCACTTGCTTTAGGGGAAACAAAAAAACAGAATGGAGTGGCTCTTTCTGAAGAAGCTTAGTTTCGCTGTAGGGGGCTAGGACAATGACAGTGGAAAGTTAAAAAACAGACCAGTGTATTAATATAAGTGATATCTGAGGTGTTTACCCTAGTAAAATGAGCGATTAAATGACTAAAATAATTCCTATAGAAATTCAGAAGATAGGGAAATTAGCCTGGAGGCAGTACAGATGCAGTGTTGAAAGAAGTAGAACTTCAAGGAGTCCTCTGGGGTGGTTAGGATTTAGGACTGTGTGCCTCTAGTGATGACTTCCGGCATTATATCACATCCTAGATGTTTGATAATGTGGAAAGGAGAAGACCTTCAGGAAATGGAAGAAGGCTAATTCCACGCTGTATCTGACTTGAGGGATGAAGTGTATTTCCCACCTTGGTGGTTGTAGCTCTATAGGCCTAGTTGTCACTGACACTTGAGAACTTAATTATAATACTCAAAGATCCTGATATTCCCCAGTTAAGCAAACACATTTTATCAGGAAGGATATTAAGTTTTGGTTGAAAGTGTTTTATTTGATTAGAGTTTAGTATATGGGCATATAGTTATATAGCATACTCTGGACAGGAGTTTCTGTCTCTTCTTTGGAGCCAGCTAGGTCCCTCAGAGAGGAGGGAAAGTGGTGCCCATAGAGCTGGGCTCTGGTTACTCCACTCCCACCTCCCCACATACACATCTCAGCTGGGTTGCAGATAAGCTTTCAGTTGGCAAAAAGATTTCACGGTTTAAAAAGTCTTCAAATGATTGCCTTAGAATTAAAAGAACATATCTGGTTGTTGAGGGGCATCCGTGGGAAGTGAAACTTTGAGATACTATGCTTTTTTTGTGATGTTTTTGATGCTGTCTGTAGACTAAATTTTAAAACTGGCTGGAATAATTTCATTATCTTTTGTGGGCAAAACTGTGAGAAAGGTTTTGATGTTATTTCTAGGCATTTGTTTTCTTCTTGGCATGTGTATAATTAATTTAACAATATTGAGATCTTTTTTCCTCAAATAGGGATAGTAACATTATATATTATTTTTTTAATATAAGAGATGAATTGATTTCCAATTAGAATGTTCTAGTAATTGTATGCATGTATGTTCTTATCTCCTGTGCAGTTGAGGAAGATTGGGGGTGGGGGCTTTGGAGAAATTTACGATGCCTTGGACATGCTTACCAGGGAAAATGTTGCACTGAAGGTGGAATCAGCTCAACAACCAAAACAAGTTCTGAAAATGGAGGTGGCTGTATTGAAAAAGCTACAAGGTAAGCTGCTTTGTATGAGATACCAGACAGTTTATAATTCATTGTTATCTTTCTGAACCTCATTACATCCTCTATTAACTGAATAATCAGTTAACTGAATTCCTTTTCATGGTGAGTAAAGATGAGAGAGTGAATTAGCTAAAACATTCTGCTTTAGAAAGTGTTTTTATAAGGCTGTTACGGTAAAAATTTGCCTGTTTTTTTATTTTTTAAACCACTAAACATGAATACCTCTGAGTTGTTTCTACCCGTATTGTTGGAGGTAAATATGCTTTAAGCACATTAAGAAAGGTTTCAAACCATTCTGCAAGGTGGATTAAAAATAATAGTATTTGTTATGTGATTTCTTTAACTTTAGTTTCATAGAGTAACTTTTTCTGACCCTATTGTCATTTTTGAGATCTGTCTTACTATTTGAGTTCCTTTTTTTTTACTACAAGGATAAATAATTTTTTTTCTGACCTTAACCCAGTGATGTAAAACCCTGAATATATTGCTAGTTTGTATTCATCTTTGTGTTTTCAGTTTAATGATATAATCTGATATTACTCATTTTTAAATGTTGTATCTGAATCAAAGTTAAATGGGGGTGATTAGCACATTAAATGATCTTAAGTTCTTGAACATTTGATCTTGTTATGGGCCATTCATTAGTATCCAAAGAAAATTTAATACTAACATAGAGCAAAGGAAGTTGCTAGAATTAGTAGAAATAACTGTAGTTGGTAGAAATAGCAAATCCAAAATGCTTTGTAGGCTAGGACCTTCAAATTCATGGCTCTGTAGTCTCTAGGGTGAATGTGCTCTCTTTGCGAATTCCTGGTGTTTGGAATTCTAGTAAAGAAGCTGTGTTAAGTTGATGAAGTGTGTATTATGTATTCTGGCAATGTCTGTTCTTTTAATCATTGTCCTTTGCCTAAGCTTTCTCATTATCCAGGTGTCTCTACCAGTTGGCTCATTTGATTAGAGTCTAATGTTAATAAATATAATATAATTAATTATAAATATAATAAAATTATTGATATGTTTAATAGTTATTTTTAGTCCAAACTTAGGTTTCCCAAAACATGGGAAATTAGGAAGACAGTGGATAGATCAACACATAGTGTCACTACTAGAAAAAATGTAACTGGAAAAGGAATAGGGGAAAAGATGGCACTCTCTCTCTTTTTTTTCCCCCACCTTTTCTCCTTACTCCCTATTTCATTGGAGTTGGCTCAGTGACGTAGAGGCCACGAATAGGTGCAGCTGTAGCTACGGATTCCTGGTTTGCACAGATCCTAGGAGATCTGTTTGACTCTCAGACTATCCCATAAAGGATGGGTCAGCATCAGTGGCCTGGAGCGTGCCACTTCACCTTTCTCCTACTTGGCCCTTAGGAGATGCTTCCAGGTGAGGCAGGATACAGCTCCATTGCCCTTTCCATAGGTTCTCTTTGAAACCTATTTTGGCCACGATTTATCCAGGATTCTATGGGATAAAGCTTGAACATAACTTTAGTACCTTTTAATGGATTAATTGTGGAGACCTTAGGATGCTAAGTCTCTCCTTCTATCTGTCTTTCATACTGTTAACTAAAATGTTTCTCCTACCTGCTCATAACTACATCCTAGTCCTCACAACTCTTCACTTTTCAAAAACAAACCGGTTTTTATCTTCTGGTCTGTATTTCTTCTACTTTTTTTTTTTTTAAGTTTTAATTTTAATTCCATGGTCTGTATTTCAGTGAGGCAGCCTTTGACTCTTTTCTTGGCTTCCTGACTTATACCTCTGCGTTTTTAATGCCTTACAACTTAGTTTGGTTGAGGGTGCTTTAGAATGTAGGCCTTTTTGAGAACATTTTATGGGGCTGACTTATGCTTGCCTCCTTTTGGCATAATGACGACTTCTTACTCACTGGCCCCAATAAAAAGGCTAAGTGTGTAAGAAGATATATAACCAGAGGTTAACCCTTTGAAGGATTGGTTGGTTTTGAACTGATGTTCAGGGGTGCCTGGGTGGTGCAGTTGGTTAAGTATCACACTTGGTTTCTGCTCACATTGTGACCTAAGGATCATCTCTCTCCCTCTGCCCCTCCCCCATCCATGCAAGCTTGCAGGCGTGCGCTCACTCGCTCTCACATAAATCTTTAAACTGATGTTCAGTTTTTGATAGGTGATGTGAGGATTTGTTTCGTGACAATATAAAAAAATATTCTGTGATGAATTTAGCCAGAACCCTAAGTTTTGTTCTTTGTAGTAAATCAGTTCCCCTTTTCAAAATTCTCATAGTGTTTTTTCCTGGATTCCCTCAGTTCTCAGTTTTTTCTCAGTCTTTCCTGTACTTGCTAACCTTAGATTTCCTCAGCTCATGCATAACTCTGATTACTAGTATGATCCTTTCTCATTGGCTCTGAAGTACGAGGGCCTTAGCATTTTACCCCATCTTTTCTTCTAAATGACCTCCCCTATGCTGCTACCTCAGATTACTCTCTTTTCACAACTCTCAGAACCACTCTGGATGTGTCTTGCAATTCTCTATTAAATCAAGTTAGACTCCTGAATTATACTTGGTTTTTACAAATGTGTTTGAATGTGTTAGTCACTACCAAAGGAAACAAACTACAAGAGACTCTTAAATATGGGGAACAAACTGAGGGTTGCTGGAGGGGAGGGGAGTCAGGAGATGGGGTAATTGGGTGATGTGCAGTAAGGAGAGCACTTGATGTAATGAGCCCTGGGTGTTCTATGCAGCTGATGAATCACTAGATTCTATCCCGAAACTAATACTACACTATATGTGAACTGACTTGAATTTACATAAAATCTTAAAAGAAAAAAACCCAAACAACTAAACCATCTGTCTGTAGGCCTGTTAGGTAGTACTTCTCCTACACTTAGTTATTATTCTCTTGAGTATCCCTAGTACATAGAACCACAAAACATAATAAACTTTTCTTTTCATTAATATACATGTCTATATAACCATTTATTTGTGTTTCCTCCTTGTCTCCATTTGAACTATATTGTCTTCAGACCTTTGTCTTTCAGTTCATTTGCTTTGAAAATTAGAGCAAAGAGGATAATTGCCTCCTTAGGCTGTCAGATTCTTTTTTTTTTTCTTCTTTCCCATCTTCAGTTAATGTTTTATGGTGATATCCTGGCTATCTTCACTTCTCCGTTTTAATGAACTTTTGAGCTATATCTCACCACACTGCTCTTTTTGTATTTTTAATAAATACAGTTTTTTTTGCAGTGCTGGTGTAAGAGAAAAAACTTCTGTCTTATGATTTCAAACTGATCACTAGTAGTTCTGCAGTATCTGAGGAACGTACCATCAATGCTGTTTAAAAAGATCCTTAACAAAATTTGATACATAGCTAGAATCCTGCAGCAAGACAGCCAAATCTTAAATTTGCTGTTTTCCCTAATTTTTATTATGAAAAACTTTAAATATACATAAAAATGGAACTAATGATATAAAGAACATTCTTTGTACCCAGTACTCAGCTTCAGTAAGTTATCAGCACTTGGCCAGTCTTGTTGCAGCTATATCCTACTCCTTCCACACTTTTTCCCACCTTGCTGGAGCATATAAAAAGAAATGCTGAGTGGTCCTGTCGTCATGAAGCCCATGTGGTCCCTTAGCTGAGATACCTGAGGAAACCCGGACCCAAGAGCAGCCGATGAAGGAGAAGGTGGTTGAGACATTTACCTTTCAGGTGGAAATTGCTCAGTTGATGTTCCTGATCATCAGCACTTTCTACTCGAATAAAGAGATCTTTCTGAGGGACCTTATTTCAGATTCATCAGATGCTTAGGACAAAATCAGATGTGAAAGCTTGACAGATCCCAGTGAGCGAGATTCTGGGAAAGAGCTGCACATTAATATTGTTCCAAACAACCAAGATCAAACCCTCACTGTGGTGGATACTGGGATCGGCATGGCCAAGGCCAGTTTGATCAATAACCTTGGTACAATTGCCGGGTCTGGAAACAAAGTGTTCATGGAAGCTTTGCGGGCTATGCATATTTGCATAATTGGCCAGTTTGGTGCCTGTTTGATTGCTGAGAAAGTGAGCATGATCACCAAACATAATAAAGATGAACAGTATGCCTGGGAGTCTTCTGCAGGAGGATCATTCACAGTTAGGACTGATACAGGTGAACCCATGGGTCATGGAACAGACTTATCCTGCATCCGAAAGAAGACCAAACTGAGTACTTGGAGGAAAGAAGAATAAAGGTGATTGTGAAGAAACACTCCCAATTTATTGACTGTACATTACTCTTTGTGGAGAAGGAATGTGATAAAGGAGTCGATGATGAGGCTGAAGAAAAGGAAGAGAAGGAGGAAGAAAAAGAAAAGGAAGAAAAGGAGTCTGATGACAAACCTGAAAGAGATGTTGGTTCTGAGGAGGAGGAGGAAGAAAGGGGGGTTAGTGACAAGAAAAAGATCAAGGAGAAGTACTTTGGTCAGGAACTGAACAAGACAAAACCTATTTGGGCCAGAAATCCTGATGATATTACTAATGAAGAATATGTATAATTTTATAAGAGCTTGACCGGTGAGTAGGAAGATCCCTTAGAAGTGAAGCATTTTCCAGTTGAAGGGCAGTGGGAATTCAGAGCCTTTCTTTTTGTCCCAAGACATACTCTCTTTGAACTATTTGAAAACAAGGACAAAGAACAACATTAAGTTGTGTGTTCTCAGAGTTTTTATCCTGGATAACTGCAAGGAGCTAATCCCTGAATATCTGAATTCCACTAGAGGTGTGATGTACTCTGAGGATCTTCCTTTAAAATATTTCTCATGAGATGTTGCAGCAAAGCAAATTTTTAAAAGTTATTAGAAAGAATTTGGTCAAAAGATGCTTAGAACTCTTCACTGAAATGACAGAACCAGAACTGCAAAAAGTTTTATGAGCTTTTTTCCTTTTCTTTCTTCTTTCTCTTTCTTTCTTTCTTTCTTTCTTCTTTCTTTTTTTTTCTTTTCTTTGCTTTCTTCCTGTCTTCCTTCCTTCTTTTCTTTTCTTTCTTCTTTCTCTTTCTTTCTTTCTTTCTTTCTTTCTTTCTTTCTTTTCTTTCTCTCTTTCTTTCTCCCTCCCTCCTTTTCTTTTCTTTTCTCTTTTCTTTTTTCCTTCCTTTCCTTTCCTTTCCTTTCCTTTCTTCTCTACACCCATCATTGAGCCCAGAACTGCAAAAAGTTTCTTTTTTTTTTAAGGATGTTATTTATTTGACAGAGAGATTACAAGTAGGCAGAGAGGCAGGCGGAGAGAGAGAGAGGAGGAAGCAGGCTCCCTGCTGAGCAGAGAGCCTGATGCGGGCCTCGATCCCAGGACCCTGAGATCATGACCTGAGCCAGGCGCCCCATTGCAAAAAATTTTATGAGCTTTTCTTTTCTTTTTCCTTCCTTTCCTTTCTCCTCTCCTCTCCTCTCCTCTCCTCTCCTCTCTTCTTCTCTTTTCCTTTTCTTTTCTGTAGGCTCTACACCCAACATGGAGCCCAGTGTGGGGGCTTGAACTTATGACCTTGAGATCAAGACCTGAGCTGAGATCAAGAGTCAGATGTTTAACTGACTGAGCCACCCAGGTGCCCCTATGAGTATTTTTCTAAAATATTAAGCTTGGGGCGCCTGGGTGGCTCAGCGGGTTAAAGCCTCTGCCTTCAGCTCAGGTCATGATCTCAGGGTCCTGGGATCGAGGCCCGCATTGGGCTCCCTGCTTGGCACGGAGCCTGCTTCCTCCTCTCTCTGCCTGCCTCTCTGCCTACTTGTGATCGCTCTCTGTCAAATAAATAAATAAAATCTTTAAAAATAAATAAATAAAATATTAAGCTTAGGGGGGCACCTGGGTAGCTCAGTCAGTTGAGCCTCTGACTCTTGATCTCTGCTCAGGTCATGATCTCAGGGTTGTAGGCTCAAAACTCATGTCAGGCTCTGTGCTCAGTGGGGAGTCTGCTTGGGATTCTCACTCCCTCTGCCCCTCCCCGGTTCCCCCCAAATAAATAAATACATAAATTTAAAAAAACATATTAAGCTTAGAATACATGAAGACTTTGAAGATTGGAAGAAGCTTTCAGAGCTGTTAAGATACTATACATCTATTTCTGGTCATTAGATGATTTCTCTTAAGAACTATTGGACCAGAATGAAGGAATACCAAAAACGTATCTATTACATCACAGGTGAGACTCAGGACCAGGTAGCAAATTTGGCCTTTGTGGAATGTCTTTGGAAGCATGGCCTAGAAGTTTATATGATCAAGCCTCTTGACAAGTACTGTGTCCAACTTCTGAAGGAATTTGAGGGGAAGACTGTAGTGTCTGTTATCAAAGAGGGCTTAGAACTTGCAGAAAATGAAGAAGAGAAAAAGAAACGGGAAGAGAAAAAAACAAAATTTGAAAACCTGTGCAAAATCATGAAGGAAATCTTGGAGAAAAAAGTAGAAAAAGTGCTTGCGCCAAACCAATTGGTGGCATCCCCATGCTGCACTGTCACAAGCACATGTGGCTGGATGGCAAATAAGGAAAGAACCATGAATGCTCAAGCCATGGAGACAACTCACCCATGGGCTACATGGCAGCAAAGAAGCACTTGGAGATAAACTCTGACCACCCTATGATCAAGACCTCATGGCAGAAGGCAAAATGGCAAGAATGACAAGTCTGAAAGATCTGGTCATCCTGCTCTATGAAACTGTACTTCTGCCCTCCAGCTTCATCCTGGAAGACCCCCAGACACATGCTAACAGGATCTGCAGGATGATCAAACTTTGTCTTGGTATCAATGAAGATGACCCCACTGCTGATGACAGTAATGCTGCTGTGACCAGAAGACATGTCATCCCTCAAAGGAGATGATGACATGTCATGCATAGAAGAGGTAGGCTAAGCTCTGCCCCAAGAATTATTTGTATCTGTATTCAATACTTTGTCTTCATTCCTTCTGATGATATATTTTCAAGGATGTTTTTCCTTATTTTTGTTAACATTTTAAAAATCCGCGTGACATGACAATAACTACTTAAGGGAAAGTTACGGTTTCTTTCTCTTTCTGATACTGTGATATTTAGAAACTAAAGCCCAGCTAGTTTTTCTTTTCTAGTTTCATGTGGGCTTATTTTAACAGGACAAGGTAACATTTGTTGTAAGGTGTACATAACCTCATGTTAACCGTGTGGTCTAAAGTGTTTAGCTAATCAAGCGGATTCCCTAGTAAGACCAAATTTTTTGTCATTGAAGTGTTCTGAGCTACACCTTGATGTTTAAAAGAAAAATATTGGTTAAAACAACTTCACCTTCTAGGATGTGCTTTTTAAATCTTATATCCCCCGTAGTTACCAACTGCATGCACCAGACCTCTAGAAACTAGTATGTTAAACTGAACCAACTTGATGGGAGTAACTATCTATAATAGGGTTTGTTTTCCAAAGAGCATTGTTTAGAGTAGTCAAGTTATAAGCTTTCTTAGGTGTGTTTTGAAGCTGTTCAGAAAGTAATTCAACAAGTTTTGTGAATATAAATGTAGTACTCAAGTCACATTCTGCTTTAAAAGGCTGTAATAGATACAAATGAATTTAAAAAAGAAATGCTAGACATTATATCATGTGTAAATATGTATCTCTACTTAATAGATAAGGGCTCCTTTTTTTTTTTTTTGATGAAAATATTCTTTATTTCAGAGTCATGAATTACCAGCCAATTAGGGAATCTATAGGGTTGAGATGGGGGTTTATTTGGAGATACATCAAAATTTGACAGATATTACTTTGCCTATAAATGAGAGCTTTATTGATGATCAGTGATTTTGTAAAACCATTAAATTGCATCTGTGGGAGCCTAGAAAGTCTTAGCCACTTAGCCTTCAAAAAAGAAAAAAAAAGGAATGCTGTGAGAATATATTAGAGGTAGTTTGTGTTAAACATTAGGAAAATTTGGGATCTCTATATAATTGAAAAAGTGAAGTAATAAGGCTGTGGAAACCCCTCAGGTGACCAGTTTTAAGAATGGATTGGAGAACTCATTGGAGAGGAAGCCCATGTTCACAGTTTTACTTTTTTTAACTAATAGACTTTACTTTTGTAGAACTGTTTTAGGTTTACAGAAAAATTGAACAGAAAATACAAGAGTTCCCATATTCCACCTCTCCACCCATAGTTTCCCCCGTTACTAACATACTGTGTTAGTGGGATATGTTTGTTATAATTGGTGAAGCCAATATTGATACATTATTATTAGCTACAGTCTATAATTTACATTAGGGTACTCCTTTTTTAAATAACATAAGCACAGTGGTTTTAAACACCTAACAGAGTTATTTCTCAATACCATCTAAAATCTAGCCAGTGTTTAGTTTCTCCCATTGTCTTAAAAATATCCTATTGTTCTGTCTTTGAGGCATGTTAAGACCTTGTCAGCTCTGATGGTGGGGGAGGGAAGCAACTGGGAAGTGACGAGGACTTGGGGGAGGGCCTGCTTTGGCTATTGACTGTAGCATTGACCAGTGGAAAGTAGCAGAAGTACAATATATAGAGAAACATAACTTGTGGTTGACACAAAAACGTGACACCTGAGGATCACCTCCACCACCTGCTGCCCTTGTGAACCTACTCAGCCTAAATTCCCAAGGGTAATATGGGAACATTAACAATACACAAATTGTAGGGTGATTGTGAGAATGAAGTGATAAATGTCAAGTGTTTAGCACAATGCCCTCAATAAATGTTAGATCGATTGAGAACGATATCCAGTGGTTGACTTGTTCAAATCACGATTCACATACTATAGGCCCATTGCATTTGGTTGACATATCTCTTGTCTCTTAATCTTTGAGCGTTCCATACTTCCTCCCTCATCCAGTCCATATTTCAGACTTTCCTTGAGTTTTCCCTGTGCCATTGTTGGAATCAGGAATTTTCTTTCTCTAAGAAGCCCTGCTTCCTTTCACTGAGAAATAATTGAGACCACAGTATGGACACTAGGGCATTAATTGCTATTGGGCCAACACATTTCTCTCAATAGGTTTTAAGGACTAAATTTTGTCTGGTTTATCCTTATGTGCATTTTTCAATTTGTTTGAATTGTTTATTTTTAAAAATACACTTGTGTTCTCTTTTAAACTGCAAGCCACTTAAAGAATTACATACACTTAAACTTGATATTTATATCATGCTCAGTGGCAAAATGATAGCACAAAGTAGTAAAGAATATAATAAGAGGTAAGGGTCTATCCCTAACCTTTTAGTCCCAGAGTTCAACTACTATGTTCTCCCATAAAAGGAGTTATCAGAGATCTTCTATACCCTTTCATGGAACAGATGAACCTTAATGAGGGCAAGCACTTTGGAGTAACTTTCATAGACAGTCTTCTATACTGGATAGACCAGTAGGCTAATCCAAAATGACATATGTCTCTCATTCTTATGACTGGGGAGAGGGAGTAGTTGTACTTTGCAGCAGTAGCCAGAGACTTCAAGCAGGAAGGCAGAAGAGTTGCAGTCGCTTTTTTTTTTTAATTAAGATTTTATGTATATATTTGACAGAAAGAGAGCACAAATGGGGAGCAGGAGAGGGAGAAGCAGGCTCCCCACTGAGCAGGGAGCCTGATGTGGAGCTTGATCCTACTGGGATCATGACCTTAGCTGAATGCAGACATTTAACAGACTGACCCACCCAGGAGCCTATGCAGTTGCTCTTCTGTACTAATGACACTTTTCCCCAATTCTCAGCTTGTGCCTTGCAGTCTTTCTTTAGCTTTTTATATACCTATCATCTGTCCTTTTGTTTATTTCAACTTGTACATTTTTCCGCCTAAAGTAATTTTTTGCTTGCCCTGGTTAAAGTTCATCTGTTCCATCAAAGATGTGCTAGGAGTACTCTGAGAACTTTATGTGTTCAGTATGTTTATTTTAATGTTCTCTATTTGGAAGATTTAACATTATCTGCCAGCTTGGGGATTTTTCTGTTCATTACTCTGGATTTAGGAAAATGACGTATAGGAAATAGAATAGGTCTAGATTATCTGAAGGAGCAGAGATCCATTTCCTTGAAAGAATATCTATACATGTATGTCTTTGTATATACATATACACATATATTTATATTTGCTTTATAAGTACAGTGAAAGTGGAGTCATACAGAGCTCAAGAAGCCATTGAGAATGGTTATGTTTGGGAATTGGCATTAGAGGGACCAGGAAAGAAAAGAAATCTTTTAATGTTTCCCTTTATGCCCTTCAGTGCTTAAGAAATTGAAAGAATAACACAAACATTTCTTTTACAGTAAAAATATAGTATAATGATAATATTTTCAAAATCTGTTCTTACTCTTAATTTCTATTTAATTTAATTTAATTTCTATTTAAATTTCTGAGTGCTTGAAAATGCATGGTAAATTAGTGAAATGTAGTACATAGTGTAATATAATAAAAAAGCTTTTTGTGCTGTGAACTTACTTTATAAATGGTGAGTAATATTTGTAGGGAAATCTGTAGCAGTGTTTGAGTGCTGACTCTGTGCTGGAAAATGGGTTACTGAATGCTAGGCTCATTCATACTTGTTTTAATGTATCTAATTCGTGTGTAAGACCTATTTTTTTTTTACAGCCCTTTTTAAGGGTGTAAGTACTCATGGTAAAAGGTTTAAAAATCAGAAGAATAAAGTGAAAAGTAAGTTTGCTTTTTCTTAGCCCCCCATTCTCCTCCAGAACTAACCACTGTTACTGGTTTCTTCTGTTTTTTTCCAGAAAGATTCAATACATATGATGTCATTTATCTATCTATTTTTACACACACACATATATAATCATGTGATATATATCCTATATATGTAATTCATATGGAATCATAATCATGTATAAAATCATATGATTACATATGATATATAATGATTGTGTGCATGCATGTATATGTGAAACAACCCTCTCACCCATGTCCCTCAAAAACATGTGCAACCATATATATATATGTATTTGTTCTTCAACTTGATGTGATCCCCTAAGATTCAGACAGTAAGACTCATATTTTACATACCTTAGCAGGAGTGAGTTCTGTAGCAGGAGTGAGTGTTCAAACATACTTGTTGGATCACGTCACTCCCAATATTTGCTAAAACACTTCAGGGCCTTCCTTTTCTCAGGTAAAATCCAGCCACCTTAACCTGGCATACAAGACCTTGAACTGATTCCTGCCTGCTTCGCTAGCTCCTTTACTGGAAACTCATGGCTTACACTTGGAGTGTTCGTCATCCTGAACTTTTTTCAGTTTCTTAAACAGTTTATGGCCTCTCATCTGCAGTCTACTTCCTCTGTCTGGTACTTTGGATAACTGCTACTTTTTTCTTCTTCTTTTACAAAATTTGTTAACAGTCCTAGTATTTATAAAAGTCCACAGGTAAAATAAGATTTAAAGAAATAAAGCAAAGTACAGTTAAAAACTTTGCTTTTTTCCTAAGTATATAATACCCAAAAGAATATATGCTTAAAAAAATGTGATCCTACTGGCTTGCTTGTTCCCTTTTCCACAATAAGGTTAATACAGGATTTGCTTATCTTTAATTTTTAACTTCTTGTAATCAATGTTATATAAATAGTTTCAATAATCACTTCGACAAAGTGTGTTATGAAAAACAGTAGTCCAGGTTCTGGTTCCAGATAAGATGGAGTAAGCACACTTCACCCTGTCTCTCCCACTGAATGCAGCTATAAAACCTGGACAGAATGCTTGGAGTGGCTATTTGAGGACTCTGAAAAATAAATAGTAGGAGGCAGATTGGGGAAGAAGACCAGAATTCAATGTACCACTGAACCGGCGGTGAGTTTACCATTTTTTTTCTTCCAGTATGTCCCAGCCTGAACTTAATGTATCCTGAAACTTGGAAGTGAGGATTATTAATACGGACAGAAAAAGCACCAGGAGAAGCCCTCTGGTTCTGACTCAAGGAGCGGGAAGGGATTTCTAATGTTCAGAGAAAGTGTGGCAATCCCACATCCTTTTCTTTTTTTCTTCTTTTTTTCCCCTTTTCTTCATTTTCTTGTACCCCAGGCCTCAAGCAGCCCTTGGCAGAAGCTGCAGTGGCCTCAATGGGGGCAGGCAGGAGCCTAAATTTCAGAGGGAGGGGAACCTTCCTCCCAGATTGGAGGAGCTTTGGTATCCAGAGAGTACGGCAAATCCCATTGTTTTCTTCTCCCTCTGCTCTTCTGTTGCTTGGCCCTGGTGTGGGCGCAATCATGGGAAGTACATGGCAGAGTGGGGTTAATGAAGTCCCAGCTTTCTGCTGGAAGGCTGGAAAAGGGGAGCCCCAGGGAACCAAAAGATTGCAAGAGAATGAGGAACTTGGGAAACTGACTACTTAAAGTTGCTTATGGACTCATGAGCTGATTCTCAAGCTGTACATGCATGAGTCTGATTCCTAAACAGCATACAGAAACATCGAGGACTGAATTATGGGATAGACCACTCCTAACCCCCAAACTGGACACTGCGTGGGACGGTTATGAAACACATTCAGTATGACTGCAGAGGGTTTGCAAACTGAATTGTAATTGGAAATGCAGCCCACAGAAGGCTGGTCAGAACTTGAAGTGTGAATCCAACTGGGTCAAATCAATTACTGGCTAAAGCAAGCACACCAGCATTCTCAATAGGACTTAAAGAAGATCTAGAGTGTCATAACATAATACTCAAATGTCCAGAATACAATCTAGAATTACTCAGCTTAAAAAGAACCAGAAAAATTGAACTTACATGGGAAAAGACAGTGAACAGATGGTGAGGCCAAGATCACACAGATGTTAAAATTATCTGAAAAATAGTTTTAAAATCAGTTGTTATGACCATGTTCAAGGATTGAACGGGAAGATAGAAAGTCTCAGCAAAGAAAGAGAAGATATGAAGAACTAAATGAAGATTTTAGAACTAAGAAATACATTGATGGAAATGAAAATGCATGAAAAGGGCTCAATAGCAGAGTAGACATGACAGTGAAAGAGTCTGTGCGCTTGAAAATAAATCAACAGAAATGATCCAATTTGAGTAACAGGGAAAAGGTTAAAAATAAAGAAATATACAGCCTCAGGGACCTATGAAACTATGCTAAGGTCTTAACATTTTTGTCATCGGAGACCCAGAATGAGAAGAGAATGAATGTGGTCCATCAAAAATATTTGAAGAAATAATGGCACAGAGATTGAAAAGGAAGAAATAAAACTGCCTCTATTTGCAGATGGCATAATCATCTATGTAGAAAATCACAAGCAATCCACAAAAAAATTCCTAAAGTAAATGAGTGTAGCAGGTAATTCATGGTCAGCTCATAAAAATCAATCATATTTCTATATACTAGTGATATAACAATTGAAAACTGAATTAAAGATATTTACAGTAGCTTTTCCAAAATGAAACACTTAGGTATAAATGCAACAAAATATGTATAAGATCTGTATGCTGAGAATTATAGAACCCTGATTTAAAAAAAAATCAAAGGAGATTTAAGTAAATGGAGAAACACGTATTTATGAATTTGAAGAATCACAATCATAAAGATGTTGATTTTCCCCAAATTGATCTATGGATTTAATGCAGTACTAATAAAAACAATCCCAACAGCACTGTTTCTGGTTATAAACTGATTCTAAAATTTCTTTACAAAGGCAAAGGGCCTAGAATAGCCAAAACAATTTTTTTTAAACAGATTCTTTTTTTTTTTAAGATTTTATTTATTTGACAAAGAGAGATACAGCGAGAGAGGGAACACAAGCAGGGGGAGTGGGAGAGGGAGAAGCAGGCTTTTCCTCAGAGCAAGGAGCCCGTTGCGGGGCTTGATCCCAGGACCCTGGGATCATGACCTGAGCCGAAAGCAGATGCTTAATGACTGAGCCACCCAGGGGCCCCCAAAACAAGTTTTTAAAAGATTTTATTTATTTGAAAGAAAGAGAGTGAGGGGGAGGGGCAGAGAGAAAGGGAGAAGGAGACTCTCTGCTGAGCAGGGAGTCCAGTGTGGGGCTTGATCCTCGAACTCTGGGATCATGACCTCAGCTGAAGTCAGATGGTTAACTGGTGGGGCCACCCAGGCACCCCCAAAACAATTTTGAAAAAGAAAAATATTGGAAAAAATCAAACTACATGATTTAAAAACAGGATGAAGCTATCATAATCCAGGCTGTAGTGTTGGCAAAGGAAAGACACGTAGATCAATGAAGTAAAATAGAGATTGTGTAAATAGGCACACATAAAGATGGCCAGTAATTTTTTACAAAGTGGCAATAGGAAAGAGAGTGATCTTTTCAACAAGTGGTGCTGGAACAATTGGTTATCCACATACAAAAATAATGAATCTTTACCTAAATTACACATATTATATGGAAATGAACTTAAAATGTACCACACATCTAAATTTGAAATATAAAACTGTACAGCTTTTAGAAGAAAACAGGAGAAAATCTTTGTAACCTGCGTGTAGACAAGAAGTTCTTTCACATCACACCAACAGCATGATTCATAAAAGAAGAAATTGATGAACTGGATTTCATCAAATTAAAACCATTGCAAAGACACCGTTAAGAGAGTGAAAAGGCAGATTATAGGCTGGAAGAAAATATTTGCAAGTCACATACCTACAAAGGACTTATATTTGGAATATATAAAGAACTATGAAAACTCAATGTTAAGAAAACAAGCCACTTAAAAATGTTTAATAGGCTTTGGCAAGAGGATATACAGTGGCACATCAGCTCATGATGTATTTAGCATAACTAGCCATTAGGGGAATGCAAATTAAATGCAAATGGTAAGCTACCACTGTACATTCATTAGAATGGCTTAAATTAAAGCGGTTGACATTACCAAGTGCTGAGGAGGATGTGGAGCAACTGGAACTCTCACATATTGCTTTAGGGATACAGAATGATTCAGTTCCTCTGGAAAACAACTAAGCATATACTTATGTGTCAAATATGGATTTACTGTATGATCCAGCAACCCTACCCCTAGGCATTTATCCTTGAGAAATGAAAATTTGTGTTCATGTATTTGTATCAGCTTTATTCTTACTTGCCAAAAATGTGTACATCGAAGAGTGAATGGATAAATTGAGGGAGGTAGATCCATACAGTGTAATGCTATTGGCAATAAAAATCAATGAACTACTGATTTGCACAACTCTTGATTTCCTCTTTTTAAGGAAGTCTCTCCAGGGACATCCTAGTCAGCTCCAGTCCAGCTTGGTATTTTTGTTCACAAGTATCCTTGGATCACCCTTCAGTGTCTTCCTGGGGATTCTCTTTGATTCTCTTTTATATTGTATGTCTTGTTGAATCCCTTTCTCTTTTTTATTTTCATTTTAGTGAAGCACCTCTTCTAATAGTTTCCTGAGTAAAGGATGCATGGGGAGGTATGTCTTTGAGACCTCTCTTGCAAGTCTGAAAGTGTTTTTATACTACCCTGATGTTTAAATGAAAAACTGGCTGGATATAGAATTCTGGATTGAAAATAATTTTCCTTCCAAAATTTGTCTTCATATTACCTGTAGCTATTGAGAAGTGTAATTCTATTATGATTCATGTTACTTTGGAAACGTCTAATTTTGTTTCTTTTCCCCCAGGGTTTTGCAATTTCACGATGATATACCATAGTATGGGTGTGTTTTCATCTAGTGTGCCTGTCTGTGTCCTTTATTGAAACTTGTGATTTGAAGGTTTTTCTCAGGAAGTTTTCTTGAATTATTTTGTTGATGATTTCCACCCCCTTAATTTTTTATCCCTTCTTTTCTGGAACACCTGCTATGCAAATATTGGGTCTCTTGGAAGGGTTCCCCAACTCTTGACCTTTTCTCTCTTATTTTTACAAACATTTGTTCATATATTTTTGTAATTGACAAGTACATTTCTTAAGTAGAGAGGATGAAGAAATTATGCTTATTTTTTTCATTCTAACCACAAAAACCTGGTAGTTTTAAATTGGCCATTGTGATAGTATAGTTTTGTTTAAATGATAGAATAAACTGTGATGGTTGTGTAGATTGAAAAGCTTGGAAACTTCTTTTTGCCTTTGTCTCCTGGTGAGCTGCTAGAACCTAAGGAATTATTATATGGGCATCCCTGTGAGAGCTAAGAGGAGCCTTTGTTCCTTAAACTTCTTGGCTCAATTTTTTCTCCTGGGAACTTGGTTTGGAGGACTCAGCGTTCTCCATCCAGTTAACTAAGTCAAGTTCCAAGCTCTATGCTCTAAGCATTGTGATCCACCTAATCTACTGATTTCTCACAGTGCTTATTTTTGTTCTTAGAAGCTATCATTTGATCTTATATTGATATATTATCTTATAGTAAGTTCATTTCTTTCAAAAAGATTATAAATTCTTTGAGGACAGGACTTACACCTTATATTTTTCTGTCTTCCTTGGTATGGTTGTTTCATGAGCTGTTATTGTTAGATTGGGTGTGGTTTGTTTGGTTGTGGTGTGAGTGGGTAAGTAAGAAGAAGAAATGATAGATGGATAAGGAAGCTAAGACTGGTTTTGTTGTGTCCTTAGCAGTATACTAGTCCAGCTTTGCAGAATCCCAGTATTTGCTACTTTCCCATTGACCTGAAATTTGTTTTTTGAGTTCCAGAGCATCCCCATTAGTGGGTTTGGGATACTTTTAGGTAGCTTTGCACTTTATTACTAAATGGCTTTTTTTATTTAAAAAGGAAAATGATCAGTGCGTTTTTCTGATTGTTTTACTTTCTTCTGGCATATAAAATCATATAAAATTATTTGCTTTTTGTGTGGCATTGTTATTCATTAATATTTAATGCTGGAGTGTAGAACACCGTACCATCACTTGCCACAGCTTTTTAAAGCAGGGATTGAAAGCAGGGGTAGTAGATGATCATTTGAAATTGTAAGAACAAAAAGATTCATTAGGTTGTATGCATTTATTTAATTTTTATTTTTAAAAAGATTTATTTTTTAAAGATTTTATTTATTTGACACAGAGAGAGATATCACAAGTAGGCGGAGAGGCAGGCAGAGAGAGAGAGGAGGAAGCAGCCTCCTTGCTGAGCAGGGGGCCCAACGTGGGGTTCGATCCCAGGACCCTGAGATCATGACCTGAGCTGAAGGCAGAGGCTTTAACCCACTGAGCCACCCAGTCGCCCCAGATTTATTTATTTTAGAGAGAGTGCGAGTTGGGGGAAGGAGAAGAGGGAGGACAGAGAATCCTCAAGCAGACTCCCCACTGAGCGCAGAACCTGACTCAGGGCTCAGATCCCAGGACCCGGCAATCATGACCTGAGCCAAAATGAAGAGTTGGCCTCCTAACTAGCTGATCCACTCAGGTGCTCTATATGCATTAATTTTAGAGTACGGCTTATCTATTCCTTTAAAAAGGGATTTTGGTCAGTAAGGAAGGGTTTATCACTACATGGGTCAGATGAATAAAAATTCTTTTTAATATCATAATTAAAATCTGTATTTAACTAGCAAGATGCTACCTTGCCTATAATATCTGTAGATATTATCTACCTGTCTAAATTAAGTCTATTATGGTCTTTTTTGCGCAGAGATATCACTAATTATTTCTTTTTGCACAGTTTGGTGATAGACCACAAACATTCCCTATTGGGTTAGATTAGTCAAGAGGTAGAAGATAAAGAGGAAGCCTAGTGGTGGCATTTGGTGTGATTGGTAAAGATTTGGTTTGTATGTTTAGGACTCCTTTATTTATTTATTTTAAAGATTTTATTTATTTCTGTGAGAGAGAGTGAGAGAGTACACAAGCAGGGGATGCTGCAGGCAGAGGGAGAAGCAGGATCCCCACTGAGCAAGGAGCCCAATGTGGAACTCAATCCCAGGACCCTGGGATCATGACCTAAACCAAAGGCAGACACTCGACCAAGTGAGCCACCCAGGCATCCCATCAGAATTCCTTTAATGTTTTAAAGGATTTCTTTAAATAAGAGACATATAAGCAGGGAATTAAAATTGATTTATTGTATATTTACATACTATGTTTTCTTGAGGTCAACAATCTATGACTCTTAGTGATCAGTGCTACCTTGCTGACTTTCTTCTTTCTCTACTTTCATCTATGCACCAGACTTGATCGCTTTTACTCAATTCCAGGAAACTTATTTTAACAGTCTTGTTAATTTTTTTTCCCTCAGGGCTTTGCTAGGTGACTAGCAAAGGTAGTTACTAGGTAACTTGCTTATATCTGAAAATCTAATCCTGAGTTTTAATTGGTTGATATTACTTCCTACAGGGATATTTAGATTCAAGAGTTGTATTTGATTTGAGGAAATGAGGTTGAGGGGAATAACGTGAGTAAAAAACAAAGTAGCACATTTTCAAAGGAGAATAAAAAAAAACAGACTTCATCAGAGTGTATGATATATGTTGAAGAACTGAAGGAAATGAGGTTTGGTAAGTAATGTAGAATGAATCGTGAATTCCAGGTTCACCATTTTATTTCATTTATTTTTTTCAGAAAGTAAATTTAAAAATTTTCAATTCTGGTATAATTAACATAGGGTTCTACTAGTTGGGTGTCCAATATAATGATTCAGCATTTATATGCCTTTTTCAGTGCTTCTCACAGTAAGTGTACTCCTAATCCTCTTCACCTTTTTCACCCGTCCTGCTGTCCACCCCTTCTCTGGTAATCAGTTTGTTCTCCATAGTTAAGAGTCTGTTTTTTGTTTGTCCTTTTTTCTTTGTTTGTTTTGTTTCTTAAATTTCACATATGAGTGAAATCATATGGTATTTGTCTTTCTCTGACTGCTTTCTCTTAGCATTATACCCTCTAGATCCATCCATGTTGTTGCAAATGGCAGGATTTTATTCTTTTTTATGACTGAGTGATATTCCATCACACACACACAAACACACACATCACATCACATCACGTCACATCACGTCACATCACATCACATCATCACATCTTTTTCTATTCATCTATTGTTGGATACTTGGGTTGCTGCCATAATTTGGCTATGGTAAATAATGCTGCAATAAACATCTTTTCAAATTAGTGTTTTCATCTTCTTTGGGTAAATACCCAGTGGTGCAATTACTGGATTGTAGGATAGTTCTATTTTTAATTTTTTGAGGAAGCTTCATACTATTTTTCTACAAGTTTGCATTCCCATGAACAGTACAAGAGGGTTTCTTTTTCTCCACATCTTCTCCAACACTTGTTGTTTCATATGTTGTTGATTTTAGTCATCTGACAAGTGTCAGGTGATATCTCATTATGGTTTTGATTTGTATTTCCCTGATGGTTAGTGATGTTGAGCATATTTTCTGTGTCTGCGGGCCATCTGCATGTCTTTTTTGGAGGAATGTCTGTTTGTGTTTTCTGACCATTTTTAATTGAATTATTTGGGTTTTTTTGTTTGGGGTTTTGAGTTGTATAAATTCTTCATATATTTTGGGGGCCTCTGGGTGGCTCAGTCGGTTAAGCATCTACCTTCGGCTCAGGTCTTGTTCCCAGGATCCTGGGATCGAACCCTAAGTAGGGCTCCCTGCTCAGTGGGGAGTCTGCTTCTCCCTCTCCCTCTTCTCTCCCCTGCCCCCACACATGCACTCTTTCTTTCTTTCTCTCTAGTTCATTCTGTCTCTCTTGAATAAATAAAATGTTTTTAAAAATTCTTTATATATTTTGGATATTAACCCCTTATTGTATATGTCATTTGCAAATATCTTTTCCTATTCAGTAGGTTGTCTTAGTTTTGTTTGTTTCCTTTGCTATGTAGAGCTTTTAATTTTGATGTAGTCTTAATAGTTTATTTTTGCTTTTGTTTCCCTTGCCTTAGGAGACATACCTAGAAAAATGTTACTATGGCCAGTGTCAGAAAAGTTACTGCCTGTGATCTCTTCTAGGATTTTTAAGGTTTCAGGTCTCACATTTAGATCTTTAATCCATTTTGAGTTTATTTTTGTGTATGGTGTAAGAAAGTGGTCCAGTTTCATTCTTGTGCACTTAGCTGTCCAGTTTTCCCAGCACCATTTGTTGAAGAGACTGTCCTTTTCCCATTGCGTATTCTTGCCTCCTTTGTCATAGATTAATTGACCATATATTCATGGGTTTACTTCTGGGCTCTCTACTCTGTTTTGTTGATCTATATGTCTGTTTTTATGAGTATCATACTGTTCTGATTAGTGTAGTTTTGTAGTATAGCTTGAAATCTGGGATTGTGATACCTCCAGTTTTGTTTTACTTTCTTAGTATTACTTTGGCTATTCAGTGTCTTTTGTGGTTCCATAAAAATTTCCGGATTATTTGTTCTACTTCTGTGGAGAATGCTGTTGGTATTTTAATAGGGATTGCATTAAATCTGTAGATTGCTTTGTGTAATTTGGACATTTTAACAATATTTTTTCTCCCAATCCATGAGCATGGAATGTCTTTCCCTTTGTTTATGTCATCTTCAGTATTTTTCATGATTGTTTTATAGTTTTCCAAGTATAGGTCTTTCATCTCCTTGGCTAAGTTTGTTCCTAGGTTTTTTATTATTTTTGGTGCAGTTGTAAATGGGATTGTTTTCTTAATTTTTCTTTTTGCTACTTCATTATTAGTATATAGAAATGCTAAGGATTTCTTTTTTTTTTTTTTTAAAGATTTTATTTATTTATTTGACACAGAGAGAGAGATCACAAGTAGGCAGAGAGGCAGGCAGAGAGACAGGGAGAGGAGGAAGCAGGCTCCCCGCTGAGCAGAGAGCCCGATGCGGGCCTCGATCCCAGGACGCTGAGATCATGACCTGAGCCGAAAGCAGAGGCTTTAACCAACTGAGCCACCCAGGCGCCCGCTAAGGATTTCTTTATACTAATTTTGTATCCTGAGACCATACTGAATTCATTCATCAGTTCTAGTAGTTTTATGGAGGAGTCCAGGTTCACCATTTTAATTATATTTTTGTAGGCATTATTGTTTATGGTTTCTTAAGTAGACAAATGACATGATAAAAACAGTATTTTGGGGGAGATTATCTTATGAATAGTGTGTGGCCAGTGGTGTTATGGGACATGTTTGGCTTGAAGTACAGTCAGATGTGACAGAATAGATGGGGTCCAAAAGAGACAGTGCTAGGTGAGCTTGTCAACAGATAATGGGTGATAATTCATTAGAGGAGTCATCATCAGGAGAGTCCAGTAGGATTATAAAAGATAAGTGAAGCACAGGACAAGGCAAGCTCATGCATTTGACCTGGGGGGGGAGTGGGGAGAGGGGCAATAGAGTGGAGAAGAAGGGGCAAATGACCTTAGCCCTAGAAAGTCCAGGGTACTAGATAGTTTATGAATGCTTGTTTTCATTCTCCCTTCTTTCCTTCTTAGATGCCTGGTAAATGTGGACCACTGTGCTAAAAGCTAGGGATATAAATAGGGCATGGTCTTTGTCCTCAGAGATCCACAATCAAGTCAGACTGACACTGAGAATGAATAATGACATTATAGAATGACAAATTATCAGAAAAATGTATAAAATATATAAGAAAGAGGATTGTAGGGTCACGTGGGTGCTCAGTCTATTAAGCGTCTGCCTTTGGCTTAGGTCATGATACCAGGGTCCTGAGATTAAGCCCTGCATCAGGCTGCCTGCTCAGTGGGGAGCCTTCTTCTCCCTTTCCCTCTGCCTGCTACTCCCCCTGCTTGTGTGCACTCTCTCTGTTTCAAATAATTAAATAAAATAAAAAAAAGAGGAATGTATAAAAAGATCTATAGGAGCATTGACAAGGGAATAAAAGGGAAGCAAAGCAGAATCTCAGTTGTCAAAACCAAGGAGTTAGGTCAGGAAAAGACTAGCAGCAAGGGTGAATGGTTGATGACATCTAGAGTATTGTGGTTGCTAGAATTCCATAAATGTTTTGTGCCGAGCCTAAGGGAGAGGGTGAGGTGGGCTTGAGTCTTTAGGTGAGAGGTTAAGTGGCACCAGTAATGTGGAAAGGAAGGAAGGTAGTATAACGGAAACAGCGAGGGCCTTAAAGTATTTGGAGAACATAGAGGCTGAGGATTCCAAGTAAATACTCTATGACATAGTGATGTCCTGGGCCAAGGTAGGCAGTCACAGGAGTGGACAGAGAGGAGATGGGCTAAGGATAAGAACTGGAAATTCACAAGAAAGGAAACCTAAGGGCGCCTGGGTGGCTCAGTGGGTTAAAGCCTCTGCCTTCGGCTCAGGTCATGATCTCAGGGTCCTGGGATTGAGGCCCGCATCGGGCTCTCTGCTCCGCAGGGAGCCTGCTTCCTCCTCTCTCTCTCTCTGCCTGCCTCTCAGCCTACTTGTGATCTGATCTCTCTGTGTCAAATAAATAAATAAAATCTTAAAAAAAAAAAGGAAACCTAAACAATCAATAAACAGATGAAAAGACGCTTAACCTTACTGGTAACTAGAGAAATGCAAGTTATGTAGCAAGACACTGTTTCATATCCTTCAGATTGGCAAAAACAAAAAGTCTGGCAGTACCAACTGTTGGTGAAGATAGAGAAAACTTCCTTATGTCCTGATAGCAGAAGTATAAATTGATATACCACTTTAGAAAGGAATTTGTACCTATTGTATAATGAAGAGGCTAGCAGTCACTTATCCTTTCTGTGTCAGGCATTGTTTTAAATGTGTCTTTAAAAAATATTACTTGATTCAGTTCTTACTACAACTTTCCCCGGATTTTATAGTTGGGAAAATACAGCCTAAGAGAGAGGTTAAATAATCTGTCCACGGTCACAGAAGTGGTAAGATAAAGAGCCAGGATTTTAGCTTAGATCTGTCTCTTTCTAAAACTTGTGTTCATAATCACTAATGATAATAATAGGAAGCATATATTGAGCATTTACTATGTATTAGTAGTATATTACATATTAGACTGATTTACCTGTGTAATCACTCTTTGAGGTAAGTGCTTTCGTTAACCCATTATGTGGCTTTTAGAGATGAAGTAACAAACTAGCAAGGGGAAAAGCTGTTATTTCCCTCAAGTGGTCTTGAGCACATGTACTTTTCTTCTATACCAGACTGAAAGATCCAGAGGTGTAGAATAGACTTTAGGTATATTTTGATTTGAATTCTCTTTTTTTTTTCCTCAGATGTGTGTGTGTGTGTGTGTGTGTGTGTGTGTGTGTGTGTGTGTGTGTATTTACATATATATAAATATTTGACATACAACTTTGTAATATGTACAACATAAAAATTTGATACATAGATATATTGCAAAATGATTACCATAAGTTTAGTTGGTTTGGTGGGTTGAATTTATCACTTCACAGTTACATTTTTTTCCTGTGATGAGAACTTTTAAAATTTAACTATATAATTTCCAAGATTTGCTTATTTTTGTGACTGGAGTCTGTACCTTTTAACCACCTTTACCTGCTTCCCCTATCGCTCACCCCCCACTTCTGGGAACTACTGATCTGTTCTGTGTTTCTGTGAGTTTGATTGGTTTAGATTCCACGTATAAGTTTTTCCCTGTCAAACTTATTTCACTTAGCATAATGCTCTCAAGGCCCATCTGTGTTAACACAAATGACAAGATTTTTTTATTTTTTTATGGTTGCATACTACTGTTGTGTATATAAATACTACGTTTTCTTTATCAATTCATTTATAGATGGACACATAATTTATTTCCATGTCTTGGCTGTTGTAAATAATGTTGCATTGAACATGGGCATGGGCTGTCTTGTCAAATAGTAATTTCATTTCTTTGGGTATACACCTACAAGTGGAATTGCTAGATCATATGGTAGTTATGTTTTTAATTTTTAAAATTTTTATTCCAATGTAGTTAACATGAAGTGCTATATTAGTTTCAGGTGTACAATATAGTGATCCATCAGTTCCATAGGTTACTTGGTGCTTAATCGGAACAATCCCAAACCTAATCCCCTTCACCAGTTTCAACCATCTCCCATGCATCTGTCTTCTGGTAACCATTTGTTTGTTCTCTATAGTTAAGAATCTGGGTTTTTTTGGTTGTATCTTTTTTCCCCCTTCATTCATTTGTTTTGTTTCTTAAGGAACTTTTTATTTTGAGGAACCTCCATGCTATTTTCCATAGTGGCCATACAATTTACATTCCTAGCAACAGAGCACAGGATTCCCTTTTCTCCACATCCTTACAAACACTTGTCATTTCTTGTCTTTTTGATAATAGCCATTCTAATGAGTGTGAGGTAATATTTCATTGTGGCTTTGATTTGCTTTTCTCTGCTGATTAATGATATTGAACACTTTTTCATGTACTTGTTCACCATTTTAGTATCTTCTTTGGAAAAATGTCTCTTCAGGCCCTTTACCGATTTTTAAGTCAGTCTGTTTTTTTGCTGTTGCGTTGTATGAGTTCATTGTGTGTGTGTGTGTGTGTGTGTGTGTGTGTGTGTGTGTGTTTGTGAGTGTGTATTTATGTTATGTTAATCACCATACAGTACATCATTAGTTTTTGATGTTGTGTTCCATGACTCATTGTTTGTGTATAACACCCAGTGCTCCATGCAATACGTGCCCTCCTTAATACCCATCACCGGGCTAACCCATTGCCCCCCCGCCCTGGAAACCCTCAGTTTGTTTCCCAGAGTCCGTGGTCTCTCATGGTTCATCTCCCTCTCCGATTCCCCCTTCCTTCTCCTAATGTCCTCCATGCTATTCCTTATGTTCCATAAATAAGTGAAACCATATGATAATTGACTTTCTCTGCTTGACTTACTTCACTTATCTTAATCTCCTCCAGTTCCATCCATGTTGTTGCAAAAGTTGGGTATTCATCCTTTCTGATGGCTGAGTAATATTCCATTGTGTATATTGACCACATCTTCTTTATCCATTTGTCTGTTGAAGTGCATCTCAGCTCTTTCCACAGTTTGGCTATTGTGGACATTGCTGCTATGAACACTGGGGTGTTCATACATCTGTATCTTTGGGGTAAATACCCAGTAGTTGCAATTGCTAGGTCATAGGGTAGCTCTATTTTTAACTTTTTGAGGAATCTGCACCCTGTTTTCCAAAGTGACTATACCACCTTACATTCCCACCAACAGTGTAAGAAGGTTCCCCTTTCTCCACAACTTCTCCAACGTTTGTTGTTTCTTGCCTTGTCAATTTTTGCCATTCTAACTGGTGTAAGGTGGTATCTTAATATGATTTTGATTTGAATTTCCCTGATAGCTAAGGATGATAAACATTTTTTCCTTGTGTCTGTTAGCCATTTTGTATGTCTTCTTTGGAGAAGTGTCTGTTCATGTTTTCTGCCCATTTTTTAACTTAATTATTTGTTTTTTGGGTGTTAAATTTGAGAAGTCCTTTATTGATCTTGGATATCAGCCCTTTATCTGTAGTGTCATTTGAAAATATCTTCTCCCATTCCATGGGTTGCCTCTTTGTTCTCTTGACTGTTTCCTTTGCTGTACAGAGGCTTTTTATCTTGATGAAGTCCCTAAAGTTCATTTTTGCTTTTGTTTCCCTCACCTTTGGAGACGTGCCTTGAAAGAAGTTGCTGTGGCCAATGTCAAAGAGGTTACTGCCTATGTTCTCCTCTAGGACTTTGATGGATTCCTGTCTCACATTGAGGTCTTTCATCTATGTAGAGTTTATCTTTGTATATGGTGCAAGAGAATGGGTGAGTTTCATTCTTCTGTATATAGCTGTCCAATTTTCCCAGCACCGTTTATTGAAGAGACTGTCTTTTTTCTTTTCTTTTTTTTTAATTTTTTTTAAAGATTTATTTATTTATTTGACAGAGAGATTACAAGTAGGCAGAGAGGCAGGCAGAGAGAGAGGAGGAAACAGGCTCCCCGCTGAGCAGGGAGCCCGATGCGGGCCTCGATCCCAGGACCCTGAGATCATGACCTTAGCCGAAAGCAGAGGCTTTAACCCACTGAGCCACCCAGGCGCCCGACACTGTCTTTTTTCCATTGGATATTTTTTCCTGCTTCATTGAAGATTATTTGACCATAGAGTTGAGGGTCCGTATCTGGGCTCTCTATTTCGTTCCATTGATTTATGTGTCTGTTTTTGTGCCAATACCATATTGTCTTGGTGATCACAGCTTTGAAATATAGCTTGAAATTAGGCAACGTGATGCCCCCAGCTTTGTTTTTCTTTTTCAACATTTCCTTGGTGTTTCGGGTCTTTCTGGTTCCATACAAATTTTAGGATTATCCGTTCCAGCACTTTGAAAAATGCCATTGGTATTTTGATTGGGATGGCGTTGAAAGTATAGATTGCTCTGGGCAGCATAGACATTTTAACTATGTTTATTCTTCCAATCCATTAGCATGGAATGTTTTTCCATCTTTTTGTGTCTTCTTCAATTTCTTTCATAAGTGTTCTGTTCTTAGAGTATAGATTCTTCACCTCTTTGGTTAGGTTTATTCCAAGGTATCTTATGATTTTTGGTGCTATTGTAAATGGAATCGATTCCCTAATTTCTCTTTCTACAGTTATATTGTAAGTGTATAGGAAAGCAACTGATATCTGTGCATTGATTTTGTATCCTGCCACATTACTGAATTGCTGTATGAGTTCTAATAATGTAGAGGTGGAGTCTTTAGCGTTTTCTACATGAAGTATCATGTCATCTGCAAAGGGAGAGAGTTTAACTTCTTCTTTACCATTTTGAATACCTTTTATTTCTTTTTGTTGTCTGATTGCTCTTGCTAGGACTTCTAGTACTATGTTGAACAATAGTGGTGAGAGTGGGCATCCTTGGCATGTTCCTGATCTTAAGGGAAAGGCTCTCAGCTTTTCCCATTGAGAATAATATTCACTGTGCGATTTTCATAGATAGTTTTTATGAAATTGAGGAATGTTCCCTCTATCCCTATACCTGGTGGGATTTATCCCTGGGATGCAAGGATGGTTCAACATTTGCACATCAATCAATGTGATAGAACACATTGATAAGAGGAGAGAGAAGAACCTTATGGTCCTTTCAATTGATTCAGAAAAAACATTTGACAAAATACAGCATCCTTTCCTGATACTTTGGATATTAACCCCTTATCACATATATGATTTGTATATACTTTATCCCATTCAGTAGGTTGCCTTTTCATTTTGTTGATGGTTTCCTTTGTTGTGCAGAAGTTTTATAATTTGATGTAGTCCCACTTGTTTATTTTTGCTTTTTATCATCTTTGGTTTTGGTGTGAAATTCAAAAAATCATTGCCAAAACCAGTGTCAAGAAGCGTATTCCTTATGTATTCTTCTATGAGTTTTATGGTTTCAGGTTTTACATTCAAGTCTTTAATCTATCTTGAGTTGATTTTTGTGTATGGTATAAGATAGGGTCTAGTTTTCATTTTTTTGCATGTGGTTGTCCATCTGATCTTTTTGTGTGTGATTATCTCTTCCATATTGTGGACTTAATCCTTAGGCTGGTTTCCTTCATGGTTAAGAGATAGCTGCTGATAGCAACTGGAAGGGAGCTACATTGTTTCTCTTTAAAATAACATTTCTTCTCTTAATTGTCATATGGAACTTACTGAGTGTTACTCTGATTAGAACATCCCTGAAATGATTACACTTGTCAGAGTAATGTCATGCATTGAGTGCCTTAAGTCTTGAATATTTAGTTTTCTTCCCATCAACAAATTGATCTGTATAACAAAAGAGAAATTTCTCTATTACTCTGATTGATTTAGAGTAATTAATACCCACGTTTGGGCCTAGGAGTGGATCAAGCCCATCGAGACAGTAGATACATGATAAAGGAAGATCATTCCCCAATATGGGTAATTTGGGTGCTGTTAGTAAGGGGGAATGAATGAACACTGGATAGTAAATTAGGAAAATGCATTATGGGGCACCTGGGTGGCTCAGTCAGTTAAGTGTCTGACTCTTGATTTCAGAGGGGAAAAAAATCCTTTATAAACACACTGTGTCATTTAATTTTCTTGGTAGTTCTGCTGAGGAAACTGAGACTTGCTTAAGGTTCCATAATTATTAAGTGCCAGAATGAGATTTAACTCTAAGCTAGTCCTTTTTGTCTTTCCATTAGTCTTGTGTCTCTTTCAAAGAAAAATAATTGGCTGTCCCACATGGTGTATGGCATTAATGACCCTATCTTCTAAGATTCCAAAGTGATTTTCTGTAAATTCCTTAGTTACATATCATCACAAGGTACCAAAAATTATGGGGTTTAGTTTAAGCAGTGTTTAAACAGAAACTAACAGTGAACACCTATATTAAGAAGCCAGAAAGATCGCCAGTAAATTACCTTACCTTTCACCTTATGACCCTGGAGAAGGAAGAGCAAATTAAACCTAAAGTTAGCAGAGCCAGCCTGGCTGGCTCAGTCAGTAGAGCATGTGACTTTTGATCTCAGGTTCCTGAGTTCAAGCGAGTTCAAGCCGCCTGTTGGCCGTAAAGCTTACTTAAAAAAACAAAAGGGACACCTGGGTGGCTTAGTTGGTTAAGCATCTGGCTTCTGCTGTGATCATGATCCGAGGGTCCTGTGATCAAGTCCTTCATCAGGCTCTTTGCTCAGCGGGGAGTCTGCTTCTCCCTCTGCCTGTTGCTCCCCCTGCTTGTACTCTGACAAATAAATAAGTTAAATCTTTAAACAAAAAGCAATCTAAAGCAGGCAGAAGGAAGGAAGGAAATAATAAAGATTACAGTGGAAATGAATGAAATAGAGGATAGAAAAACAAGGGGGGGACCAAAAAACCAAAAATTGGTTCTTTGAAAAAAAAATGAACAAAATTAACATACACTTTAGCTAGACAGACCAAGAAAAAATAAAGAATCAAATCACTAAAATCAGGAATGAAAGAAGGGACATTACTATTGACCTTACAGAAATGAAAAGGATTGCAATAAGGGAAGACTACATACATGGCAACAAATTAAATAGCTTATATGAAATGGACAAATTCCTGGAAAGATGTAAACTATTGAAACCGATTCATGAATAAATAAGAATCTGAATAGATCTATTATAAGTAAAGAAATTGAATTAGATGGAATAAAAAAACACCTACCCATAATGGAAAGCTCAAGCCCACATGGTTTCACTGGTAAATTCTAACAAGCATTTAAAGAAAGATTAATACCAATTTTTCACAGACTTTGAAAAAAATAGGAAAGGAGGGAACATGAATTTCCCAATTCCTTCTGTAAGGCCAGTACTTTGATACCAAAACCAAGGAAAGACATTAGGAAAAGAAAAGTGTAGGGCACCTGGGTGGCTCAGTTGGTTGCTCTTCTGCCTTTGGCTCAGGTCATGATCTTGGGGTCCTGGGATTGAGTACTGCATCGGGCTCCCTGCTCAGCAGTGAGTCTGCTTCTACCTCTGCCTCTATCTCTCCCCCTACTCGTTCTCTCTCTCTCAGATAGATAAATAAGTAAAATCTTAAAAAAAGAAAAGAAAAAAGTGTAAGCTACTATCTCTTATGAATATAGATGCAAAATTCCTCAGCAAAATACTGGCAAACAGAATCCAGCCACATATAAAAAGAATTATTCACCATGCTATGAGTGACATTTATCTCTGGAATTCCAAGTTTGTTTAAAATACAAAAATCAGTATAATACACTGTATCAATAGAATCAAAGACAAAAACCACATGAACACAGAAGACCCATTTAACAAAATCCAATACCCCTTTTGTGATAAAAAATAAAAATACTCAACAAACTAGGAATAGAAAGGAACTTCCTTATTCTGATAAGGGTCATGTATAAACCCCCCCTCCCCCCCGCCCCAAAACCAAAAAAGCCACAACTAATACAGTAAAAGACAACTCTTTCCTCTGAAAATAATGAACAAGACAAGGATTTCTGCACTTGCCACTTCTATTCAAGTCAAGAAGATGAAATAAAGTACAGCCAGACCGGAAAGAAGTAAAACTAGCTCTATTTGTAGATGATCTCTTATTTTTAGAATATCCTAAGCAATCCACTAAATACTTTTTAGAGCTACTAAACAAGTTCAGCAAGATTACAGGAAACAAGATCAATATAAAGAAGTGACTTATCTTACTAGACATTAACCATAAGCAATCCAAAAATGAAATTAAGGGAATAGTTCCACTTACAGTTATATCAAAATGAATAAAATAGGAATAAATTTAATAAAAGACATATAAAACTTATATTTTGAAAATTACAAAACATTGTTGAGAAAATAAGACTTAAATATATAGAAAGATACCTTGTGTTTGTAGATTGGAAGACTTAATATTGTTAACATAGTAGTACTCCTGAAATTGACCTATAGATTGAACACAGTCCCTATCAGAATTACAGCTGCCTTCTTTGGAAATGGATAGGCTGATTCTAAAATTAACATGGAATTGCAAGGGACCCCCAGATAGCTAAAACAGTCTTGAAAAAACAGTGAAGCTGGAGTATTTACACTTTCTGATTTCAAAACTTGCTACAGAATGATAGTAATCAAGACATTATGGTACTGGCATATAGATAGAAATATAGATCAATGGAAAGAATTGAAAGTCCAGAAATTGTCACATTATGGTTAGTTGATTTTTGACAAGGATGCCGAGACCATTCAGTGGGGAAAGGAGTCTTTTCAACAAATGGTGCCAGTACAACCCAATTGGATATTGTAAAAGAATAAACAGCACCTATATTGGTCTCTGCCCTTAGTTCCTGGCACAGACCTCTTACAATTTGTGTAATCTCCTGAGTGTTAAGAGCACTAGGAGCATCTTTTGTGCTGATATTTGGTCTTAGTAGTTTTGCCAGGACACTGGTTCCTGACACAGAGTTCCTATGTTCCTTAGAATTTCCTGGGCAATAGGAGTGTCTCGTGTTCCAATGAAGCAACTCTTGTTGGGCTTCTTAATAGCTTCAGGATGGTGGCAGGTCACCAGAAAGACCAGGTCATGATTAGAAGTTTGGAATTTTCAGCCCCACCCACTGTCCTCTGGGACTTGTGATTGACATTTGAAGTAGGGGCAGTCTTGTGGGACTAAGCCATTTTGGGGATCTGATGGAAACTCCAGGTAGATAGGATTAGAATAGAATTGAGTTATAGGACATCCAGCCAGCCAGTGTCAAGTAGAATTGCTTGATGTGTGGAAAGCCCACACATCTGTTGTCAAGTGTGGTGAGTGTGGTAATAATGTGAGAGTAGAAACACAAGAATGTGTCTTCCAACACAGTTATATGCATGCAAAAGAATGAAGTTGGACCCTTACCTTGTATCATATATAAAAATTTATTCAAAGTAGGGGCACTTGGCTGGCTCAGTTGGTGGAGTGTTTGACTCTTGATCTCAGGGTTGTAAGTTTGAGCCCTACATTAGTTGTAGAATTTACTTACAAATACAAAAATAAAACCTTAAAAAAATTTATTCAAAGTGGGCCAAAGACCTAAACATATAAAACTCTTAGAAGAAATGTGCCTGGGTGGCTCAGTCAGTTAAGCGGCTCCCTTTGGCTCAGGTCATGATCCCAGGGTCCTGGGATCGAGTCCCACGTCAGGCTCCCTGCTTGGCAGAGAGCCTGCTTCTCCCTCTCCCTCTGCCTGCTGCTCTGCCTACTTGTGCTGTCTATCTCTCTGTCAATTAAAGAAATAAAATTAAAAAACTCTTAGAAGAAGACATATGTATAAATCTTAATGACCTTGGATTAGGCAATGATTTCTTAGATATGATATGCTAAAACTGCAAAGCAACACAACAAAAAATAGATTAATTGGACTGCATCAGATTTTAAAACTGTTGTGCTTCAAAGATCACAGTCAAGAAAGTGAATAGACGGGGCACCTGAGTGGCTCAGTCGTTAGGCGTCTGCCTTCAGCTCAGGTCATGATCCCAGGGTTCTGGGATCGAGTTTTGCACTGGGATTCCTGCTTGGTGGGGAGCCTGCTTCTCCCTCTGCTTGCTGCTACCCCTACTTGTGCTCTCTCTCTCTGTCAAATAAATAAATAAAATCTTAAAAAAAAAAAAAAGAAGGTGAATAGACAACCCACAGAATAGGAGAAAATAATTTACAAATCATGCATCTGATAGGGACTGTATCTAGAACATAAAAAGAACTCATAAACTCAGTAATAAAGAGATAATTTAAAAATCAGCAAAGGATCTGAATAGACATTTCTCCAGAGAAGATATACAGATTGCCAATAAGCACATGAAAAGATGCTCAGCCTTATTAGTGATTAGTGATTAGTGAAATGTAAATCAAAACTATACTGAGATATCAGTTCACTCTAACTAGGATGACTGCAATAAAAAAAAAGATATAGATAATAATAAGAGTTGGTGAGAATGTGGAGAAATTAGAAGCCTCATATGTTACTGGTAGGAATATAAAATGTGCAGCTTTTTGGGAAAACAGTCCAGCAGTTCCTATGGACTCCTTAAGGTTAAACATATTAACATTAAACATAGCTATATAAGATTAAACATAGGTATATAATGGATATTATTGACAATGAAAAGAAATGAAATATTGATACATGCTACAACATGGATGAGTTTTAAACACATTATGTTAGGTGAAAGAAACCAGTCACAAAAACTATTCATTGTATGATTCCATTTATGTGAAATGTCCAGAATAGGCAAATCTGTAGAGATAGAAAGTAGATTAGTGGGACTGACTCTCATAGGGTTGGGGGAGTTGCAGGGGGAAATGGAAGTAACAACTAGTAAGTATGGATTTTTTGGTGGGGTGGGGTAGGGCTGTTGAAATGTTCTAATGTTGATTGTAGTAGTGGTTGTACAACTGTGAATATACTAAAAACAGTTGAATTATACTTTAAACAGGTGAATTTGGTGGTATATGAATAATGTTCCAATAAAGGTATTATAAAAAACTTACTCATTGTTTAGTTAGTGTGTACCCTGTGCAGAACTGGTTACTAGAGCCTCTGCCCTAGAAGTACTTACAGTCTAGGGGTCAGACAAGCAAACCAAGACAACATAGCCTAAAGATGCTGAAATTAAATTTATATACCTGTCATATTCTGGTACCTTTAATGAGGATCTATGGGAGTTTATTAAGTAGGAATAAAATGAGGATTGACTTGGGTTTGACATCACTCCTGCTCTATAGGGCATTAAGATTATTTAGATGTCATAGGGGCACTTGGCTAGCTCAGTCAGTAGAGTGTGCAAATCTTGATCTCAGAGTTGGATGTAGAGATTACGTAAAAATAAAATCTTTTATTTATTTATTTTTAAAGATTTTATTCATTTATTTGAGAGTGAGACTGAGAATGTGTGCATATGAGTATGAGGGAGGGGCAGACAGAGAGGGAGAAGCAGACTCCTGGCTGAGCAAGGAGTCCAGTGTGAGGGTCAATCCCAGGACCCTGGGATCATGGACTGAGCAGAAGGCAGATGCTCGACCGACTGAGCCACCCAGGTGACCCAAAATAAAATCTTTAAAAAAAAATTATTTAGATGTCTTTTATACTGGGAGTTCTTAAAAGGTTATAAAATGGTTTATCTAGGGACTTTTTGAGTGGTTTCTGTAGTATTTCTGGACCTCCCCACTAATCTTACTGTGCATGAAGTTGAATAACTATTTTTGTGAATGTGGAGTCATGATCACACTTAGCAATGCATAGCGTGGGACTGTCTTGGTTTTTTGTTTGCTTACCAACTAGCTATTATCTAGGAGACTGCCTGATTTACCGTAAAGATTGCTCTAGTTCTGGTATCTGGATTCTCCTCAGGACTCTTACCTAAATGACAATTTATTAGGTCTCACCTGATATATTCTGGGTTTGGCAAACTGATTCTTTGTGTTTCCCTTTCTTCATAGCAATGATTTTGAATTATTAACACTCTCTTCAAGTAAAATCTACCCTGCTCCCTTCATTTTTAGAGATCATTTTGCTTAATTCTTCATATCTGAAAAATGGGGAAAATAATAATACTTAAGGTGTGAGGATTAAATGCATGTAAAGCACTTAATGTAATGCCTGGCACAATATGCCTGCATATTATGCATGTTTTATTAGCTATCGTTATTTATATTAATTTGTTTATTCACAGATATTGATTGGGCATTTCACTATTTGACAGGTGCTGTGCTAGTCACCAGTACAAGATAGATATGGTCCCTCCACTCATGGAGTGATATCTCAGTTTGTACTAATTACTACAGTAGTTATTTTAACACTCTAAGTGGTGGTGAAGAATTACTGTTCCATTCAAACTGTTGTTTCTCCATGCTTTTAAAAATGTGTACATATTGTTGAACTAACTTTATTAAGGATTTTCACTAATTGCATGTATCTAAAATATAACAGCAGTAGTACACTATGCTATAAAGTATGAGGTAAGAATTCATTAAGCTCTAACCTAAAGCAATGAAGATGTCTTGATGACTCCTAAACGGTTTGTTACTGACTTTGTATTTTGTTTACCAGTCAAGGGTCTGCAATTTATCTGATTTCTTTTTTCTCTTTAAAAGTAGGGTGTTTTCACTGTCGAGGGATGAATAGTATTTTGGTATAACGTACCATAAAGATATTTTTGAAAGAGCATTCCAAGAAGAGTTAAACAAAGTATGGCCTTTTGTTTTTAGATGGTTAAAATGTCTTTGTAATAGAGATCCTTCATTTAAATGTTATATGCTAGGAAGGTGGAATCTTGAATGGATAACAAGAAGAAAATACTTCCTAAATGATTTTTAAATTGTTCTTTGAAGCTGAGGGAGAGTAAGTTGCTAATTGGCTGTCGTTTCATCCTTTCATTCTTACTGCAATTTACTAGGTGACAGACAGTTTTGAAAACATTTGTAAAATACATGTAAAGTGATGCACATGCATTGTACACCTTGGGGATTATTGCTCCCATTGAACTTATTTCTTGCGAGTTCCAACCCTTTCCAACAAAAGCACAGAGAAAGAATAGTGTAAAAGAAGTTGAATGTATTTGTATTTTAAGTCAGTCAGTAGAAAGTTTTTGTTGTTGTTGTTGTTTTAATTTTGAGATGTATTTCTCATTCATTCACCAAATTTTGCCCTTCTAGCTCTTGGCGTGTGACTTGCTCACTTTACAGGCAAACTTCTTCAAAGATTGCCCTCACTGCCTCATACTTGGTTTACACTTTATTCCATTGAAGACTGGCCACCACCCTTTCCACTCTCTAGTGACTTACTAATTTTTATATTAACCAGCACTTCTCACCCTTTCTGTAGCATTTGCCATTGGCCACTTTGCCTTAAAATGCTTCTTCTCATTATATTTCTATAATACCCCTTTCTCATAGTTTCCTCATACCTCTCTGGCTATTACTTGATTTCCTTCATGCATTCTTTTATTTTTGCCCATGCTTTAAATGTTGTGTTTTCTAAAATCCTGTTCTTAGGTCGATTTTCTTCTCATTCTTTTTATTTTTCCGACTTGGCAGTTGTCCATCCGTGTGTGTAGTCCTATCTATCTACCATGAACTAATGGTTCCCCAGTGTATTTTTACAGCTCAGTTTTTTACTCAGCAGCAGGCTTAAAATTACAGTTGTCTGCTAAATTCAACAATTGTCCTTAAACTCAGCATTCTAATATCGGTTACAGCCTATACAACCTATACTATATATTCTCTTATTTTGGTACAACTTACCACTTAATTGTACCAGTTTTTAGTCAAAAATTGTCTTTGGTATCTCGTATTTATCTTATTTTTTTCTGTCTCTCCTATACTATTTACAATTTAAACCTATTCTCTCTCAGGATATTGTAACTGTTCCCAGAGTGACCTTTAGAATTGACCTGCGTGTGGTCTGTCCTCATTGCCACCATAGCAGTGTTCTAAAATACAGTGTTTTAAGTGAGTTTTTCCTCATCTTAAATCTTTTAGATGCTTCTCATTACCCAGCCGTAGATCCAATAGATCATATGTCCATCCATGCCCCATCTGCTTTTGGATCATTTAGAGAACTTTTGAAAAGCTCCAACCTGTATTTTTCCACACCAATTCTGAATCAGTAAAGAGTTTAGGAATTTACAAAGCTTCCCAAGATGATTTTGATACATAGCCAGGGCTGAGAAAAACTGACTTCTACATGTGGTTCACTTTCCTTGTTAAGGAGTCTATGACCTTTCAGGGCCTCATGTCTCTTGCTTCTCCAGCACTCCTTACCCTGTTCTCCCTTCATTCACTGTGCTCCAGCCAAAATGCCCTCCTCTTGCCCTGGAGCCCACTGATCTTAATCCTAGGACCTTTGTTTGCTCTTGTTAATCAGGGCAGACCCTAGATTTCTACCCGTTCCACCTCTGCTTTCCTCTGCACCCTAGCCAGCACTTCCTTGGATTTCATAGGTAAAACCCAGATTGAAAACCACTGAACTAATCTAGATCTTTGAGGCCCAGAAAGATTAAGTGATTAAGGGACTGAAGTCACATATTGGTGAACGGCAGACCATCTCTAAAATTCAGGATTTATACTTATAAAATAAATTTATATTATATTTATATATATTATTAAGGATTTATATTTATAAAATGAATTTATATTAGAAATATAATATTTATATCCCCCAGGATTTATATTCCTAACAGAGTTCTTACTTATTGCTCTTCTCTGTTTTCATATGTATAATGTCTGGACAAGTTGATCTTTTAATTCTTTACTTCATAAATAAATTATCTTTCATTTAATTCCTCATTCATTTATTTATTCATTCAATAAATGTGTATTTGACTACACACGGAACAGTGTAGGGTCCAGGGGGAGGTGGGTAGAAAATTTGAATAATACAGATTTCCTGTTTTTAAGGTTAAGACAGGTCCTTTAAATTCAATTATAAAATACTATACATAAAAGCAAATTATTAATTTTTTAGAAGAGAAACCATAGTATAAACTTTTCCACTGTTTTCTGTCTTTTGTCCAGGGAAAGACCATGTTTGTAGGTTTATTGGCTGTGGGAGGAATGATCGATTCAACTACGTGGTCATGCAGTTGCAGGTAGGTTACTTGGAAATATATCTTAAAATATTTCAATTTTTGTTTCAGACTGAAAAAAATAATATTTCAATTTTGAACAAAGTACCTAATTTTGGTGGATAGGAATAAAAACAGAATTCTTGGTATCATCTCAGAATGTTTTATATTATACAAATGGAATTTTATTTAAACAGATTTGACATAGATTTTCCCAAAGGTGGAAGCATTGTTCTTTTTTTTTTTCCCAATTTTTTAAAATTAACATATAATGTATTATTTGTTTCAGGAGTACAGGTGTGTGGTTCATCAGTCTTACACAATTGACAGCGCTCACCATAGCACATACCCTCCCCAGTGTCCACCACCCAGCGACTCCATCCCTCCCAACCCCCTCCCCTCCAGCAACCCTCAGTTTGTTTCCTGCTAAGAGTCTCTATGGTTTGTCTCCCTCTCTGGTTTCGTCTTGTTTCATTTTTCCCTCTGGAAGGGTTGTTCTTGTCAACTATTTTAGTTGATCCATTGATTGTCATCATTTTAAAGTTTTTCAATCCCCACATGGATTGCTGGATATGAGTCTTGCCCTGTCCCTTCCTTTTTCTGTTACCTTAACGACTCTAGTTTTTAATTTATGTGCTCAAGAACCTACTTTGACTGCTTGAAAATTTAAGTATTAGTTAATACATAGGAGAAATGCATTCCTTTTTCTTTTTTCATTCATTAACATAGCTCTGTTCCCTAGGTGGAGAGTGGAGTTGGGTTGGGGCAGCAGAGGAAAGAAATTCAGAAAGGGAGTTTTGGGAGTAATGACTGCATCAGGGAGAAGAGGGAAACCATCCCATTCTCTCTGACAGCTACCTCTCTGCCCCTGAAAAAAAACACACACATACACCCTCTGAACTGTATAGTAACTCTCAAAGTCTAAAGCCCTAAAGCGAAGGTTCACTTCACTGCCTAACTTAGAGTTATCGGGGTTTGCTTTCATCTTTTGCAAAATTTGTTTTTGGATATTGAGTTCTTTTATTTTCTTTCAGGTTAACTGTATACCAGTGATTTCAGAGACATAGATCCTAGCCTAATGTTTATTTTTTTCATCAGAATGTTTTTCTTATTTCCCTCAGCTATCCTTAAGCATTTGATTTAGATCTAAAGATATTAATCTTTCTGTAAATAATAGCTTTAAAGTCTTTGGGTCATATGATTCACGGTCTCTTGAGCCATCATCGTTTTATTTTTTTTTTAAGATTTTATTTTTATTTATTTGACAGAGAGAGAGAGAGAGAGATCACAAGTAGGCAGAGAGGCAGGCAGAGGGAGAGGGGGAAGCAGGCTCCCTGCTGAGCAGAGAGCCCAATGTCGGGCTCGATCCCAGGACCCTGAGATCATGACCTGAGCCGAAGGCAGAGGCTTTAACCCACTGAGCCACCCAGGTGCCCCATAGTTTTATTTCTTGAAGCAGTTATCCCTGTTATCTTTTTAGGTCATTAGTATAAATAGACCCTGCCTTCTCTCACTTTGGCCATTAATAATATAACTTTTTGATGATATTATATAGGTTTCTTCTGGATTTAATATATATCGTATTTGAGCCTCACCCTATCCTCATGGAGAGGATAGAAAAGGCTTTATCCCCATTTTGCAAGTGAAAGGGCTGAAGCTCAGGAGGTTTGTGGTTTACCTGGGGACTGACTGATTTGGTGGGTGTTAGGGCTTTGTGGAAGCCTGAGGCCAACATTCTTGGCACAATTAGTTTTGTTTTTGGGTTACTACTGACTAGAGAATATGGACATCTGCAGAATCTCTCTCAGTCTTAGCACATATTCTTTTTTATTTTACTTCTACTTGTTTTTATTTTATTTGCAGTTATTTAAATCTTACTTTCTGGAAATGGGAAGGTTCTTAGTCTGGGAAAACAAAGGAGACCGGTGTAGATCCGATTAACAATGGCCTTTGTGGCCTTTGGCAAGCTCCTCTGGATTTATCTAAGAACCTTTCCATTTGACTTGCATGCTGTATTCCTTCCTGTTAATAAGAAAATTATCCACCATTAGCCACTCATCTGTACAGTTATGATTGACTTGATTTGGACTAAAGCTAATATAATTGTTAGAGGGCACTCTCTCTTACATGACATATTGACGATAATGACTAGGTTTCTCCCTGTATATTGTGATAGAATTTACATAGTCCACTTCTCACTGGCACTTTTAATTTCTTCTAAAAATCCTAAATTCTTTTGTCTTTTAATGGGGGGTGGGGAGACGCAGAAAGAGAGGTTGAGAGAAAATCTTAAGCAGGCTTCATGCCCAGGATAGAGCCCAATGCAGGTTCAATCTCATGACCCTGATATCATGACCTGAGCTGAAATCAAGAGTTGGATGCTCAACTGACTGAGCCACCCAGGTGCCGAAGTTTATTATTCTTAAATACTCTTTTCCTCTTGGTGATCTGCCTTAAAAATTTTATGGACTGGGGCACCTGGATGGCTCTTAAAATCTGGATCTTAAAATCTTATGGGTTCAAGAAGTTGTACTTACTTCTATTCTCATTTCTACCAGCAAGATCTGGGACAGGTCTCATGAAATCAAAATATTGATTTTTGAGAAAAAATTATTGGAATGCTAATAAGTTATTAGGTACTCATGGGATTATAAAGCTCATCGTTGTATGATTATCATTTATTTTACATTTGGTGAGATGTAGAGAACCATAAATTCTCCTAACATTAAAAATAGTAATAAAGAGGGATGCATGGGTAGTTCAGGTGGTTAAGCCTCTTTGGCTCGGGTCATGATCCCAGAGACCTTGGATGGAGTCCTGCATTGGGCTCCTTGCTCACAGGGGAGCCTGCTTCTTCCTCTGCTTGCCACTCCCCCTGCTTGTGTGTTCTCTCTCTCTCTGGCAAATAAATAAAAAAAATATTTTTAAAAAATAGTAATAAAGATAACTGCCAGTTTATGCTGTGAGAAAACTGTATCTTTAAAGAAGATATGAAGTATGAAAGGCTCCTGACTTTCCTGTAATTTTTTAATTCTTCAGTTACTTGAGTGCTATTTAGTATTTTAAGTGGCACTGAAGTAATTTAAGAATTTATTATTTTTTCTTTTTTTTTAAATTTTATTTATTTATTTGACAGAGAGAGAGAGATCACAAGTAGGCAGAGAGGCAGGCAAAGAGGAGGAAGCAGGCTCCCTGCTGAGCAGAGGGCCCGGTGCGGGGCTCGATCCCAGGATGCTGAGATCATGACCTGAGCTGAAGGCAGAGGTTTTACCCCACTGAGCCACCCAGGTGCCCCAAGAATTTATTACTTTTTCAAAAGTGAGTCAGCTGTCTTCAGTTGAGATGATGGTATTAGTCATATTAATCCCAAACATACACTATAGAATTTGGGGAAAAATTGGGATATTTAAATTCTCTTGTGATTTGGGAGCCAGTTTCCATTCATTGAGCCATAGAACTGCAGCATCGTAGCCCTGCTCTTCTCATCAAATTACTGGTTTGTTACCTAGTCAACAAAGAACTGTCTGGGTGGAGCAGCACTGTGAAGTGAACAATACTTCATCTTAATAGGTTAATATTGTTTAAACTTTCCGAGCCTCAGTTTCTTCATCTGTAACATCTTCTGTTTTAGGGTGCTGTGAGGATTAAATACAATCATGATGTAACACATCTTACACAGGCTAGATAACATTGCTTTTATGTATTGCTACAAATAATTGAGTTTGTTTCATGTCATTTTTATTTATAATAACAATAGTTAGCATTTATTGAGTACTCACTATCTCCCAGACAGTATGGTAAACACTTTACGTGGATCTTGTTTAATCTTCACAGACACTGTAAGGTGTCGGTATCATTGGCCTCGTTTTATAAGGAAACCATGACATAGAAAAATTAAGTAGTTTATATGGGAGTATGTTAGGCAGTAATGAGGGCCTACTGCTCTGGGTACATATATTTTCTATATTTGCAAATAATCAAGACTGTATTTTGTTATGGCATGAAAGACGGAAACACGATGACTCAAAAACATAATTATGTTCAAAAACTTCTGGTTATTCTTAAGTTTATCTGAAACATTCATGTATTACCTTAATAGAATCTCTTCTCTTGAATGAGAGGATCACTATTTGGGTAAAATCTTTGCTCTTTCTGTTAAAACATTTTTTTAAAGATTTATTTATTTGAGAGAGAGCATGAGCAGGGGGAGGGGCAGAGGGAGAGAGAGAATCCCAAGCAGACTCCCTGCTGAGTGTGGGCCCCACATGGGGCTCCATCCCACAACCCCAAGACCACGACCTGTGCAGAAACCAAGAGTTGGATGCTCAACCAGCTGAGCTACCCAGGTTCCCCTGTCAAAACATTTTTAATGATAAATGAGTAACTTTCCGGTCTTCTCTTATAACATAGTACCGTATGTGAAAGTGTTTATTTGGTTTACACAGGGTCGGAATCTGGCAGACCTACGCCGTAGCCAGTCCCGGGGCACATTCACCATTAGCACCACTCTTCGGTTGGGTAGACAGATTCTGGAGTCTATTGAGAGCATCCATTCTGTGGGGTTCTTGCACCGAGACATCAAACCGGTAAGGGGCCTTTTCAAAAATTAGAGCACAGAATGAGATTGCTCTGTACTCATAATCTGATGATGCGACACAATAAATTATGAATGTAGCTTTCTGTATTTGCTTTCTATTATTAAATACAAGGTAATATTTTAATTCTGTAACTAGAAGCAAAATGTAACTTGCCTCTTAATTTTTAAAAAAAATTCTGATTACAAACTAGAATTTTAACATTCAGGAGCATTTCTCATACAATGAAAATGTTGCTTGCAGTCGAAGTAAAAATGCTTAATGCTTGACTGTTATTATTATGTGTGTTAACATTCCTAGTTAGCCTTATACCTAAATTGGAAGTTATTCTTTAGATTTCTTTTTCCTGATACTGGGTAAAAATATATACATATGTTGCTTTTAGATGTATTCATTATGTTCTCTGTACTATTTCTCAAGTGACAAATTGTACTTATAAGGAAACATCAATTATGAAAGACCTTATTTTTTCTTCTGAGTGCTACAGTGGCAGTATGTAGTATTTTTTTCTATTCTGCTTTTTCTTAGAAATTATCATTTCTGTAACTGAAATATGCTTTTATTTTTCCTTCTTTGTTTTTTTTATTGCTCACAAGGGGAAATGATCCATTTATGATATACTGTATTTACTATAAATATATCATGTGTTGTTAGTGCAGTTGAAAATTACACCCATCTGTTGCTACATGATTTCTAAAATTAAAGTTTATATGAAATGCCAACTAAAATTAACAGTAGAGTCAGACTTAATGTAATGTAGATTTCTCTTGCTCTTAATTCTATGCCAAACTAAATGTCACTACTTTAGAAGCATAGTGACTGAAGACTTTCCATTTTCATCTGAGAGCTCCCTAAGTAGAACAGTATTTTAAAATAAAAGCTAACAATTCTGTAGCAGTTTTGCTTTCTCCTTTATAAATTCTTTTTATATACCATCTTTGCAAATCTGTGCTCATTTAACATTACATTTATTTTTTTAAGGGAAGAATGCAAAGTATATTTTCTGTAAGTCTGTTTTGAAATGTTTCCTTAAATTGAATTTTAATTTTTATGCTTAGTGAAATTCAGCTTTATGATGCTTATAGGAAATTCATTTAAATTTCTAGCTATGTGTTCAGTTTTGCTCACTCCTAGTTCCTTCCATTTAGAAAGGAATAATTAGGCTGTCTTTAAAGCACTGACTTAGACTAGAATTTCAAGGCACATAGAGTTCCACTTAAGTCAGTGTTATTGTATGTAACTTTGTACCATCATTTAAATTCTTTGTTCCTCAGTTACCTGCTCCTTAGGCATTAATATAACCCACAACAAGATGATTATGTATTAATATTCAGTAAACATCATGGATTAGAATAGTGTATTTGAGACATAATGTATTATATAGAGTTTATTTTTTTATTTTATTTTTTATTTTTTTTATTTTTTTAATTCTTTGTTATATAGAGTTTAAATAGAAGAATTAAAATATAGGAAGGATAGATGTAAGGACTTAGTATTATAAAAATCTGTATATTTTCCTTCTTTGCTTTTCTAGTCGAACTTCGCCATGGGTCGCTTTCCTAGTACATGTAGGAAATGTTACATGCTTGATTTTGGCTTGGCTCGACAATTTACCAATTCCTGTGGTGACGTCAGACCAGTAAGATTTTTCATATTATTATTAAATATTTGAGAATTAACCTGTTATTTATAGTATCACTTTTTAAAAAAAGAAATGTGAATTGTGTATGGAATGGATGTCATCCCAGAAGTAGCATATAGATTTTATGATTAAATTAGAGGATAGAGTTAATTCTATGATTGAAAGTTGTGGCTTTAAAAAAAAACGTACATTAGGGGCCCCTGGGTGGCTTGGTTAAGCATCTGCCTTTGTTTTAGGTCACGATCTCAGGGTCCTGAGATCTCTTGCTCTCTCTCTGTCAAATAAATAAATAAAATCTTTAAAAAAGAAAAAAAGGACATTAGACACAGACTTTTAGAGTGGCTTTGTAGTAAGAACACACATTGGCCCTTTAAGATCAAGGGTCTTTTTTGCAGTCTGAGGCTCTTTCTATATCCTACAATTCTATTTTTTTTGTTGTACATTTCATATCCAGAATTTTCACTTGGAAATATTTTTTCTCTTTATTGATATTCTTTATTTGAGAATGAAAACTTTTTTCTTTATTGATACTCTCTATTTGACACGATGTTGTCTTCATGCTTTCCTTACGTCTTTAATCAAGCTCTCCTTTGGTTCTGTGAACATACTTATAATGGCTACTTTGAAATCTTTCCTCTTAAATCTGACATCTAGTCACTGTCACAGGCAGTTTCTGTTGTTTCTCCCACCCCCAAATGTATGGGTCATACTGTCCTGTTTCTTTGATTCCTTATAATTTTTTTTGTTGCAAACTGGACATTTTAGATAATATAGCAGTTTTAGATATCCGTCCTCCTTTCCAGTGCTTTGTTTTTGTTATTTGCTTGTTTATTTGTTTAGGGACTGAACTGGATTTGTTTCAGTGAAGGCTATTCCCCGTGCCACCCTCCCCTCCCCTTCCCCAACACAGAGTATTAAGTCTCTGTCGTTGCTCCTGGGGCAGTCTGCCGACAGTCACCCTGGAATGATGACTGACGACTGGTTGGGCTCTCTTCTACACTTTTTCCCTGACCACACCCAGTTTTTAAACTCCACTAATTGCTGGCTGATTGCTCTGTTGTTTACAGTAGTGCCCTGGGGTATAAACTCCTTGGGAACAAACTAATCTAATCCAATATCTGAGGTCAGAGTTTGGATTTTTCTGACCTCTGGAGGCCTCTTTCCAGATGTCTTATTCCCCTGGTTCTCTCTTACCTAGCCAGCCTGTAGTCCAGGTTTTATCTTCATTAGATCCACAAATCTCCTCCCAACTCCCTATACTACAACCTTCCCTACTTTTGAGAAATGTTTTGTTTAAACTTTACTGTTGCAAACAAGATAAATTCCTTTGGGGAAGAGATTAGGAGGTGTCTTTTTTAATGGCATTTGTTCTGCCCCTAGGCAAAATTTCTGAGCCAAGGCTCTCAAGTTGGGCTGAGGACTGTGGTAGCTTCTGAATGACATCCTTACTCTTTAGGAGCTAAGACGGGGCAGTAGGTGGAGATCTCTCAGTTTGTCTCTCCTGGCAGGGAAGCACTGCCCCCTGAGCCACAGAAAGGGCTCTTGGGCCCCTGGTATTGTCAACATATACCCAAGGGAGAGCCTCCATTCCATGAGTGGGGGCTGGGTGCAAGAAAGGAACTTCTCTGTCCACATCCAGGATTTAGCATCCTCAGCAACAGATAGCTGGAAGAACCTCAGAAATGCTGAAGTCCGGGTTCTGTGGGAAGAAAGCCCTCTGGCTGGGAACTGGAGAATGAGGGAATCCTGTGTCCGTGGTGGCAAGAGTCTGGAGTGGAGCCACCCTCTCTGCTCTGGAAGAGAGGAAGGAGGGAATGGTTTTGGTTCAAATACCATAGAATTTTCACTTTTCTTGAATAGATGTTTCTTCATTTGTTATTTGTCATAAGGACCATTTCTAGGAGCTTTAGTTTTTTAAAATAATTTTCATCAGTTTTACTGGCGATCAGGTCAGTGGAGCTCCTTATATTGTCATACCTACAGTTCATTTCTAATGTCTCCTCTTTACCTTTAGTTTTAACTTAGTGCTAATTGTGATTTTCATTTTCTAGCAAATTAGTTGCACAGAAGTTGAAATACTGATTTTGAATGAGCTAAATATATAATAGTAAAGTCGTATACGTAAATGTAAATTATATTTAGAATATAGGCACATGAGAATTTAGGTGCCTAAAAATTATGAGAGAATCTTTTTGATTCTAGTGAAGGTCCTACGTTAATAGATAGCAAAGCAGGTAAAGAATTTAAGTTCTGTATAGCTTGCTAGATTTGAATGTATTTCTAGAATCCCATTTCTCTTCCAGATATCTTTCTTTTTGAGTATTTAGACTATTACCAGGTTATTGTTTATTCTCACACATAACAGATATTTAATGAACATGTAATATGTGTGAGGCATGGATCTAGGTGCAGGGACTATAGTGGTGAACAAGCAGACCAAAATCAGGCTCTTATGGAGGTTATATTTTATTGGAGAAAACAGATAAAAAACAAATAAATACATAATTTTAGGTAGTGGTATATGCTATGAATAAACACAAAGCAGTGTATTGACAGAGAGAGTGATGGGCAGTAAGAATAGGAGACTATTTTAGTACCACCCCCCCCCCACCACCAAAAGACTATTTTAGAAGTACTGGTTAAAAAAAGACTTCTTAGAGGAGGTATTGAGTTGAGAGTTGAATGAAGTGTGAGAACAAGCCATGTGAATATCTGGAACCAGGCAAAGGAATAGCAAGTTCAAAGGCCCTAAGGCACTGTAAGTTTAGTGTGTTCAAGAAAAATCAGAGAGGCCACTGTGGCTATAGCACAACATAGCACAACATGAGGAGTTCAGTGGAGAGAAGGTATAAGAGGTGGATCGTCCCCAGATTGTGTGTGTGGTTTTGCAAAGAGATTTTATTCTAAATATGATAGGAAGCCTTTGGAAAATTTTGAGCAGGGTTGTTGCATAATCTGGTACATGATCTGTCAATAAGCTAATTACTAATGGAATTATATACAGAACTAGATTATATTTAAAATATAGCCTTAGGAGAATTTCAGTGCCTAGAAATTATAAGGAGACTATCTTCAGTCTTATCAGTATTCTTCTGTAAATTAGTAGCCATCCAGAAAAGAACTTAAGATCTTTGTAGTTTGTTATATTTGAATATATTTCTGGCATCCCATTTCTATTCCAAATAACAGTTTTTCAATTTTTAGAACTTTTTTTTTTTTTTTTTTTTATTTATTCATTTGACACAGAGAGAGAGATTACAAGTAGGCAGAGAGGCAGGCAGAGAGAGAGGAGAGAGGAGGAAGCAGGCTCCCTGCTGAGCAGAGAGCCCGATGTGGGCCTCGATCCCAGGACCCTGGGATCATGACCTGAGCCGAAGGCAGCGGCTTTAACTCACTGAGCCACCCAGGCGCCCACATTTTTTTTTTTTTTAAAGCCACTCTGGCTGTGAAGAAGAGACTCTTGAGAGCAAGAGTGGAAGCAGAAAGTTAGAAGTGAGAAGGCTAATTCCTTTGGTCCAGTGGTCATTAATGGTGACTGGGATCTAGGGCATTAGGGTGCTCTGATGAAGGTGGTGAGAAATGGTCATATTTAGGATATATTTTAAAGATAGACTTAACAAGACTTCCTTTTGGATTGGTTAATATCGGGATGTCAAGAAAAAAAGAAGAGTCAAGAAAAATTTTTGTCCTGAATGAATGGTCATGCCATAACCATGATGGGAAGAAGGATGAAAAGTGGATTTGATAAGGGAAAAATGAGGTTCTATTTTCTAGAAGTTAAGTTTGAGGTGCTTCTTAGATTCCAGATGGAAATAACAAGAAGGTGATTTGATACAGTGATATGTAGCTCAAAAGAAAAATCAGGACTGGAAATGATATAAATTTAAGAATCATTTGATTGGGGGTGGGGGTGTAACCGGGGCACAGGGGTGCAAGAATACCTGGCTTTGGGGGATCCCAAGTAGATGAGGTTTGACTGCTTGCCACTGAGAAAATCCAAAGGCAGAGACAAGTAGTGGTGAAACAAGAAAGGAATGTATTTCAAAAGATCCTCAATGGACTGAGCCACCCAGGGTGCCCGAGAGCTGTTTTTATTTTATTTTGTTTTGTTTTGTTTTTAAGATTTTATTTATTTATTTTAGAGAGAGAGTGTGTGAGGGGGGAGCTACAGAGGGAAAAGGGACAAATAGACTCCATGCTGAGCACAGAGCCCAACGCAGGGCTCGATCCCACGACCTTGAGATCATGACCTGAGCCGAAATCAATAGTTGGATGATTAACCAACTGAGAGATGTTTTATTTTAAAGAAGACTTGTAAAACAGGGAAGTAGTTGAAAGGGAAGTAGTGAAATCCTTCATTCCTAAGTTTATTCCTTTCTTCTCACTTATTTTTTTAAATGGCAGTTATTGTAGCATGCTCGTGTACTGATGGTAATGCTCCAGGAGGTACGAAGAAAATGATAATGTAGAACAGAGCAGGAACAATTCTCGGAGCCACATTCTTGCATAGCCGAGGAAAGGGACCTGAGCACAAATGATGAGGTTAGCCCATTCTCTGAGAGCAAGAACACTTCTTCCATTGTAACTGAGAAAAGGCAAAGTGGACACAGATATAGGTAAGCATTTAGATTCGGTAGTAGAAAGTTGAAGTTCTCTCATGGCTTTTATTTTCTTAGAGAAGGTGAGGCCTTTTGCTGAGAGCACAGAATGGTGCTGGAGGTTGAAGATGGAAGAGGACAAGTGAAATAGTCACCATGGAGAGGGAGAGGTGAACTAGCTTCAGAAAATAGATTGCTGACCTGTGCGGAAAGCTCTTTTGAGTATTATGGTAATTTAAGGTGAGATTGTCAGTACAGTTTGTTTTTCTCTAGACACCTTTAACTGCTTGTTTATAAGTAGAGTTTAGTGTAAGAGTTGGGTTTAACCTGGGTAAGAATCAGGTTAGCACTATGGAAGAGCGAGGGAAGAGAGTTGAGAGAATGTTACTGTGGTTGAACATACTTCAGGCTGTGTAAGGAATGAGCTTTCCCTTTTTTTATATATCACTAGCTAGTTCCTTTTAGAATTTCAGTAGGATTTTCATAGTTTTCTTTAAATCTCTTAAATCTCAAGTAAAATTAATTTCATGCTTTTTTGGATCATGATTACTATTGAAATAATTTTTTCATATTACTCCATTAATATAAAACCAAAGTTGCCTTTGTAAGTTTGTTTTATGTCGTACAATTTTGTTTATTCCTTGTAAGAAACTTGAATTGAGTCACTCGAATTGTCTAGGTATGCCATCATGTTATCTGCAAAAATCAGTATTTTATTTTGTCTTGTTGTATTAATGTAATCCTGAAGAGTATAAAAAACAATGAAAAATTTTAAGGAAGACGGGCGCCTGGGTGGCTCAGTGGGTTAAAGCCTCTGCTTTCGGCTCAGGTCATGATCTCAGGGTCCTGGGATTGAGGCCCGCATCGGGCTCCCTGCTCAGCGGGGAGCCTGCTTCCCCCCCCCCGCCGCCTGCCTCTCTGCCTCCTTGTGATCTCTCTCCCTCTGTGAAATAAATAAATAAAATCTTTAAAAAAAATAAAAATAAAAATTTTAAGGAAGACTATTAAATCATCTACGGCCTCTATCTAGGTTAAGAAATAGCTCATTACCACTTTACATCTCATTCCCTTTTCTTGCTCAAGCAGCACTAATTGAAGTTACTGTAAGGATGGAAATGTTCTGTATCCCTACTCATTAGGTAGCCATGAGCTACATGGGCTATTGAACACTTGAAATGTGACCAGAGCAAATGAGGGACTGAATTTTAAATTTCATTTAGATTTAGGTTGGTATTATATTGGCCACTGAAGCTCTAGATATAACTTCCATTCTGAATTTTGCACGAATCAGTCTGTCCTCTGTTGACCTGATGGTACTTGTTTTGGAGCATGGAGCAGATTCAGGGAGCTATTGTAAAAGAGTACAGTTATCATGTGGCTTTCCTCTAGCTTCCCCCAGTGATAATATCTTACATAATCATAGTACATTGTCAAAGCTAGGAAATAGATATCGGTATACTATTACTAACTCAAGTGTGGCCCTGAGTTAACTTTTACTATATTTTTATATGTAGTTTTTCTTGAGGGAGGAGAGTATATGAAACTTTATCACGTGTAGATTCCTATACCCAACACCACAATCAGGCTACCAAACTATTTCATCACCACAAAGAAACTCCCTCAAAACAGAACATAATAAAAAAATTTGATTAAAAAATGTGAATTTATTTACCAAATTTAGTAATAGTATCCTTAGTACAGGGCCATCAGTCAGAATGTATTACAAAGGGAATGATGGTTAAGTCTCTGTTATACTACTAGTGAGTTATGTGATTGGTTTTCAGAGCCTCTACTGTTTACCTTTAAGATGTATTAGTTACAATAAATAGGGATGTGAGGTACAAAGGAGTCCTTAGTTATATATATTTACAGAATTCTGTTCCATATGTTTTCAGGTTTGTACTTCTCTTTACTTAATGATTTGAATCTTTACATTCATTATTTTGTCCTCCTGGTTTTTATTTTTTATTTTTTTAATCTTTTTTAAAGATTTTATTTATTTATTTGAGAGAGAGAGCAAGAAAGAACATGAGAGGGAAGAAGGTCAGAGGGAGAAGCAGACTTCCCATGGAGCTGGGAGCCCGATGCAGGGCTTGATCCCGGGACTCCGGGATCATGACCTGAGCCGAAGGCAGTCACTTAACCAACTGAGCCACCCAGGCAGGGCGCCCGGTTTAAAGTATGCCCTCATTTCCTTACTCCTTCAGCTGGCATCTCACATTGGCCCTTTATGTCTCAGCTCTCGCAATGTCATGTTTTCTCTTGCTGCTGCTTCTACCATTCAGCTAAAACTTCCAGTGCCTAGGGCTATAGTGACCTACTTAACAAAACTTTTAAAAGTCTTTTTCTCTGAGAGAGCCCTCCTACGCTGTTGGGGGGAATGCAAGCTGGTGCAGCCACTCTGAAAAATAGGATGGAGTTTCCTCAAAAAGTTGAAAATAGAGCTACCCTGTGACGCAGCAATTGCACTACTGGGTATTTACCCCAAAGATACAGATGTAGTGAACAGAAGGGCCATATGTACCCCATTGTTCATAGCAACAATGTCCACAATTGCCAAACTGTGGAAAGAGCCCAGATGTCCATCAACAGATGAATGGATAAAAAGATGTGATATATATCCATAGGTATTTGTATATACACATACATGCACGCACACACTCACACATACACTACACACATTAGAATATTATGCAGCCATCAAAAAATGAAGTCTTGTCATTTGCAAGCATGTGGATGGAATAGAGGGTATTATGTGAAGTGAAATAAGTCAATCAGAAAAAGACAATTATATGATTTACTGATTTGTGTAATTTGAGAAACAAGGCAGAGGATCATAGGGGAAAGGCGGGAAATGAAACAAGAAGAAACCAGAGAGGGAGACAAACCATAAGAGACTCTTAATATCAGGAAACTGAGGGTTGCTGGAGTGGAGGGAGGTTGGAGGGTGGGGGTGGCTAGGTGATGGACATTGGGGAGGGTATGTGTTGTGGTGAGTGCTGTGAATTGTGTAAGACTGATGAATCACAGACCTGTACCCCTGAAACAAATAATACATTATATGTTGATTTTAAAAATGTCTTTCTCTGTTACCATTCCACAACTTCAGCTGTTTTCTTACTTCCATTGGGGGCTATATTACATAGTTCTCTATGCTTTCTGCCCCTTTCCAGAGCCCTTCCCTTTGGTTAGCAATAAGCCTGGGTTCATGCCCTCAGTCCCTCCCTTCTCTTGCTAGACTTATTCTCCTGGGAGCTCATTTTGTCTCTAACATTCATCCTCTCCTTCACATTCACACAGCTCTGTGTTTGTAGTAGTCTGTGGCTTCTCACTGGGATTATTTAAAGTTTCCTCCTTGGTCTCGCTACATCCTCCTTACAGTCACTTCTTTTTATTTAACTCCAGAAGAGTAAGCATCTCAAGTACTTTCTCACTCATTTCCCTTTCCTACTTAAAAATTTTTGATGAATTCCATTTCTCTTCATGTTATAAACAAAACACCTTAATATGACATTAAAGGCCATCCTTACTTACCTGATTCCAACCTACTTTTCCATTATTTTCTCTCACCATTTGCTTCAGTCATATCAAACACTTTCCGTAACACACACGGTACTTTCCTCCCATTGTGCATTGCACATGGTGTTCTTTTTACTTAAAGTGCTTTTTCTTCTTCCTGTTGTAATTCTTCCAGTTTTCATTTTAAAGATTTATTTATTTGATAGAGAGCAAGAGAGAAACCGAGCATGGGGTGGGGGGGGCAGTACAGAAGGAGGGGGAGAGAGAATCTCAAGCAGACTCCTGCTGAGCCTGGAGCCCAACTCAGGGCTTGATTTTACAACCCTGAGATCACAACCTGAGCCGAAATCAAGAGTTGGATGCTCAACTGACCGTCGAGTTTTTCAGCATTCCTCTTTCAGTTTTTCGAGGTCCAATTTATTTATTCTTTTTCATTTCACTTAAATATTTAGGTATTTATTTTAGTAAAATGTGCTCTTACGTTGTTAACCACTCTCAATCTTTTCTTTAAAGATGTTTTAAATATAATTTTTAAAGAGATAATATATTTATGTAGTGTGAAAATAAGACAGTAAAAAATTCATCAAAGTTAAACACTTCTTTGAAAGACACTGTTAAGCAAATGAAAAGACAAATCACAGACTGGGAGAAAAATATTTCAAAATACATGTCTGACAAAGGACTTATATCCAGAATCTATAAACAATTTTCATAACTCAATAATAAAACAAATTAACAAACACAAGCAAAAGATTTGTATAGGCATTTCATCAAAGAAGAGATACTACAGATGGCAAAATAAACACATTAGCAAATGGTGAACATCTTTAGTTATCAGAAAAATGCAAATTAAAACCATAGTGAGACATCACTATACAGCAATAAACCTAAAAACACAATTCTGAATGCTTGTGAGGGATGGAAATCAGAGGTTGTCAGAGACTGGGAGTTGGAGGGGAAGGGATTGACTATACAGGACTTTAAGAGAACTCTCGGGATGGGAGGAGGAGCAAGATGGCAGAAGAGTAGGAGACCTAAATTTCATCTGGTCCCAGGAATTCAGCTAGATAATTATCAAACCATTCTGAACACCTACAAACTCAACAGGAGATCAAAGAAAAGAATACCAGCAATTCTGTGAACAGAAAAGTGGCCACTTTCTGGAAGGTAGGACGGGTGGAGAAGTGAATTTGAGGCGACATAGAGGAAGATAGACTGCAGAGGGAGGGAGCCTCTGTCAGCTGGCTCCCAGCAAGTGAGAGAGCAGCGGAGCACAAAATCAGAACTTTTAGAAGTCTGCTCTGTGGAGGGACATTGCTCCAGTGGCTAAGCAGGGGGTGGAGCTCTCTCTGGGACAGTGTGGTCTCCAGACCTGTGGGGTCACAGAAAGACCAGGGGTGTCTGAGTGTGGCAGGCTCCCGGGTTTCGGAGCAGGGAGGCCGGCTGCAGAGGTAGAGCTGAGGAGGGGGCTCTCAGCTCGGGATTACCTTATATCGTGATCCGAGGCACAGTTGGGCCACTGCTCTTCGAGCAGGGACCCACAAGTGGCAGATCCAGGGAGACTCCCCTTCTTCCCTGGGAGGAGCCGCATGGGAGCACACCCCAGGAATCTGCTGGGTTTGGAAACTTGAAATGGGGTCACATGCCAGAGATAGAAATGTTCGATCACAGGCCAGGTGAGCACGGAGTGTGGCCAGAGACCAGGGAGACGGGAGGGATTGACTGTTTTTCTCTGAGGGTGCATTGAGGAGTGGGGCCCTGAGCTCTCTACTCCTGTGGGCCGGAGGTTGGGAGGCTGCCATCTTCATTCCCATCCTCCAGAACTGTACGGAAACGTTCAGGGAACAAAAGCTCCTGAGAGTGAACCCGAGCAGATTACTTAGCCTGGCCCCCAGCAAGGGTGGTGTAATTCCACCTTGGGCAAAGACATTTGAGAATTATGGCAACAGGCCCCTCCCCAGATGGTCAGCAAGAACATTCAGCCAAGACCAAGTTCACTGATCACTGAGAACTGCAAAATTCCAGCACTAGGGGAATACAGCATATTGAATTCATGGCTTCCCCCCATGATTCTTTAGTCTTTCAAAGTTAATTTTAAAAATTTTCTTTATTTTTTCTTTTTCTTATTTTTAAAAATTTTTCTTCTTTCGTTTTTTGACCAACATCTTATCAATTCATTTTTTAAAATCTTTTTAATTTTCATTTCTACAGTCATACTCTATCCATTGTATTTAACCTTATTTTTTATATATACATAAGTTTTTCTTTCTTTAAAATTTTGGGATACAGTTTCTTCTAACAGACCAATATATACCCTAATTCTAGTGTATGGCTTTGTTCTAGTCTCCCACCTGATCACATTCTCTTTTTTTTTTCCAGTTTTTTTCCTCTCTTTTTTCAACCAGGTTCTTATCAATTCCTTTTTTAAAATCTTTTAAAATTTTTATCTTTATAGTCACATTCCATCCCTTCAATATTTACCCTTATTTTTTTATGTATGTAAGTTTTTCTTTCTTTAAAAATTTGGGAGGCAGTTTCTTCTAACAGACCACAATACACCCAGAGTCTAGTGTGTGGCTCTGCTCTATTCACCAGCCTGATCATATTCTTTTTTTTTTTCCTTTCTTTTCCCCCTAGTTTTGGGTCTCTTCTCATTTGTTCAGTGTATATTTTTCTGGGGTCATTGTTACCCTTTTAGCATTTTGTTCTCTCATTCATCTGTTCTTCTCTGGACAGAATAACAAAGTGGAAAAACTCACCTCAAAAAAAAAAAAAAAGAACAAGAGGCAGTACCAACTTCCAGGGACCTAATCAATATGTACATTAGTAAGATGTCAGAACTAGAGTTCAGAAAGATGATTATAAAGATTCTAGCTGGGTTTGGAGAAAAGCATAGAAGATACTATAGAATCCCTCTCTGGGGCGCCTGGGTGGCTCAGTGGGTTAAAGCCTCTGCTTTCGGCTCAGGTCATGATCTCAGCATCCAGAGATCGAGGCCCACATCGGGCTCCCTGCTCAGCAGGGAGCCTGCTTCCTCCTCTCCCTGCCTCTCTGCCTACTTGTACTCTCTCTCTCTCTGTGTCAAATAAAATAAATAAAATCTTTAAAAAAAAAAAAAAAAAAGAATCCCTCTCTGGAGAATTAAAAGAACTAAAATTTAACCAATTTGAAATCAAAAAGGCTATTAATGAGATGCAATCAAAAATGGAGTCTCTAACTGCTAGGATAAATGAGGATAATGAAGAGAGAATTAGTGATATAGAAGGCCAAATGATGGAGAATAAAGAAGCTGAGAAAAAAAGAGATAAACAACTACTGGACCATGAGGGGAGAATTTGAGAGATAAGTAATACCATAAGATGAAACAATATTAGAATAATTGGGATCCCAGAAGAAGAAAGAGAGAGAGGAGCAGAATGTATATTGGAGCAAATTATAGTGGAGAACTTCCCTAACGTGGGGAAGGAAGCTGGCATCAAAATCCAGGAGGCACAAGAGAACCCCCCCCCAAAATCAATAAAAATATGTCAACACCCTGTCATCTAATAGTAAACTTACAAGTCTCAGAGACAAAGAGAAAATCCTGAAAGCAGCTTGGGACAAGAGGTCTGCAACCTACAACAGTAGGATTGGCAGCAGACCTATCCACAGAGATCTGGCAGCTGGTGTGATATGTTCAGAGCACTAAACAAGAAAAATATACAGCCAAGAATACTATATCCAGTTAGGCTGTTGTTGAAAATAGAAGGAGAGATAAAAAGCTTCCAGGACAAACAAAAACTAAAAGAATTTGCAAACACCAAGCCAGCCCTAAAGGAAATATTGAAAGGGGTCCTCTAAGCCAAGAGAGAACCTAAAAGTAACATAGACCAGAAAGAGCAGAGACAGTATACAGTAACAGTCACCTTACAGGCAATACAATGGCACTAAATTGATAGCTTTCATTAGTTACCCTGAATGTAAATGGGCTAAGTGCCCCAATCAAAAGACACAGGGTATCAGATTGGATAAAAAAACAAGACCTATTGATATGCTGTCTACAAGAGACTCATTTTAGACCCAAGACATCTCCAGATTAAAGTGAGGGGGTGGGAAACAATTTACAATGCTAATGGACAGCAAAAGAAAGCTGGGGTGGCAATCCTTATATCAGACAAATTAGATTTTAAGCCAAAGACTATAATAAGGGATGCGGAAGGACAGGGTATCATACTTAAAGGGTCTATCCAACAAGAAGACCTAACAATTTTAAGTATCTGTGCCCCTAACAAGGAGCAGCCAATTATATAAGCCAATTAATAACAAAATCAAAGAAATACGTTGGCAGTAATACAGTAATAGTAGGGGACTTTAAGACACCCCTCACTGAAATGGACAGATCATCGAAGCAAAAGATCACAGCAAGGAAATAAAGGCTTTAAATGACACACTGGACCAGATGGACTTCACAGATATATTCAGAACATTCCATCCCAGTGTAACAGAATACACATTCTTCTCTAGTGCACATGGAACATTTTCCAGAATAGACCACATCTTGGGTCACAAATCAGGTCTCAACCAGTACCAAAAGATTGGGATCCTTCCCTGCATATTTTCGGACCACAGTGCTTTGAAACTGCAACTCAATCACAAGGGGAAAGTTGGAAAGAAGTCAGAGGAGCCTAAAGAGCATCCTACTAAAGAATGAATGGGCCAACCAGGAAATTAAAGAAGAATTTAAAAAATTCATGGAAAACAAATGAAACACAACTGTTCAAAATCTTTGGGATGACTGACTTCACTTAGCATAATACACTCTAGCTCCATCCACATTGTTCCAAATGGCAAAATTTCATTCTTTTTGATGGCTAAGTGTGATATTCCATTGTGTGTATATACCACATCTTCTTTATCCATTCATTAGTCAGTGGACATCTGGGCTCTTTCCATAGTTTGGCTATTGTCGATAGTGCTGCTATAAATATCCGAGTGCATGTAACCCTTTGAATCTGTGTTTTTGTATCCTTTGGGTAAATACCTAGTAGGGCAATTGCTGTGTCGTAGGGTAGTTCTCTTTTTAACTTTTTGAAGAACCTCCAAGTAGGATTTATTCTTGGGCTCTAGGGGTGGTTCGGTATTCGCAAATCAATCAGCACAATACACCACATTAATAATAGAAAAATAAGGAGGTGCCTCAGCTGGTTAAGTGTCTGACTTTTGATTTCGGCTCAAGTTATGATCTCAGGGTCCTGGGATTGAGCCCTGCATTGGGCTCTGCGCTCAGTGGGGAGTCTGCTTGTCCCTCTCCCTCTGCCCCTCCCCCCTGCTTATGCGCTCTCTCTCAAATAAATAAATAAATATTTTTACAAATATAATAGAAAGGATAACAGCCATGTAATCCTCTCAATAGATGCAAAAAAAGCATTTGACAATATACAACATACATTCTTGATAAAAACCCTCAACAAAGTACATATAGATGGAACATACCTCAACATCATGAAGGCCATGTATGAAACACCCACAGCTAATATCCTCAGTGTGGAAAACTGAGAGCTTTTCCTCTATGGTCAATAGATCACCTGTTTTAAAGCTCAATTAAATATTGCCTTATTCTTTTTTTTTTTAAGGATTTTATTTATTTATTTGTCAGAGAGAGAGAGAGCACAAACAGGCAGAGTGGCAGGCAGAGGGAGAGGCAGGCTCCCTGCCGAGCAAGGAGCCTGATGGGAGACTGGGTCCCAGATTCTGGGATCATGACCTGAGCCAAAGGCAGCTGCTTAACCAACTAAGCCACCCAGGCTCCCTAAATGTTGCCTTATTTTTAAGACTTTTTCTTCTTCAGACAGACTTTTCCTTCTCCTCTCTCGCCAAATGGAACTAATGTTTACCACGCCTAGAGTTTCATAGCTTACTGTACTTTGCTAATGATATTAATTATAATCTGCTTTAAATTAGAATTGGTTCTATATATGGCTCTTTTCCACCAGGTGGGTTGAGTTGTCTTTTCTGCTTTATATAAGGTGGCTATATTTTCTTGACCTGGCATTATTTCTTTGATGAGTCACATCAAGATCTTTCTAAACAGCTGATCTCTTTTTCACTCTGACCCAACCTTTCCATAGCAGAAGCAAAGTCAGGGGTACTCTTAACTAGAAAGAGTCTTCTGGGTTTGTCTTGGCTAGAACCTATCGGGGGGAAATCTAGGTGTCTGATTAACTGTAGACTGGATTGCAGAGTGTGGTAATAGCTCTGGAAATTTTTATCCTGATAGTTACTGGAATTAAAATAACTGGGCAAAAGTACATGCTATGAAAACATTTTTGTTAGTGAAGGCTCTTGTCAGGTAATGAATAAAAGTACAACCAGTGAAATGTTATTTACTGAATAGAATTGATAATAGGCTTTCATGTATAATTTTATACATTATTTTTTTCTTTTTAAAGATTTTATTTATTTAGTTAACACAGAGAGAGAGATCACAAGTAGGCAGAGAGGCAGGCAGAGAGAGAGAGGGGAGCAGGCTCCCCGCTGAGCAGGGAGCCTGATGCGGGGCTCGATCCCAGGACGCTGAGATCATGACCTGAGCCGAAGGCAGAGGCTTAACCCACTGAGCCACCCAGGTGTCCCGACATTCTTTGTCTAGAAAAGAAATCTCAGATCTCAAAGTTCCATCAAATTGAGAATATTAGATATTCCTGTTAGTTGTGATATCGTAGGAAAATACTGAGATCTACTATGATTGTCAGTGAATGGCAGCTAAGAGAAGGGATTTAAATATATCACAGAAACTTTTGATTACCGAGAGTTATCATTAGATATGAAGAATATTTTTAAAATAGTTAAATCTTAAGTCAAAAACAAAAAGGAGTAATTGAAATGGGCATAGGAGGGCGCCTGTTTGGTTCAGTCGGTAGAGTATGTGACTCTAGATCTTCGGGTCGTGGGTTCAAGACCCATACTAGGTGTGGAGCTTATTTAAAAATGAAATGAAATGAACATTTTTAAAAAGGAAATACAGAATTTCATGAAAGAAGAAATAAATAGAAAGCTAATTTGAACAGATAACACATAAATTACAAAAATGATCAAAGGAAGAACACATAGAATGTCTATTTTACAGCATATGACCAGAATGATTCTGGTAACTAAAGATTTTTAAAATAACATTTATTACAGTCTTTTTCTGACTATAACCTCTTAATTGAAGATAATTAGAGGTTACTGGGGGAAAAACCTCTACTAATGAAAATTATTGGCTATGATCATTTTCGGGTTTGTCAAGTTTTCATATTGAGCTGTGGTGCCATTCATGAGTCTTTAGGGTGTTGACTTGATCCTTGTGAAGCAGTAGAGTGGAAACAGTGCATGATTTTAAGTCAGAAGACCTTGGTTGTTGCTTGGTTTTATCACCTACTAATTCTTTGTGTTCAGATAAATTTAGTTACCTCTCAGAGCCTGTTTCTATGTCTGTGAAATGATCAAACCAAGACCTTGCCATCACAGAGTTGATATTTCAGTGGAAGAAAATAGGCAGTGAACAAATAAGTAAAAGTTTAAATAAAATTAATTTTAGGTAAGGAAAGGTATTATGAGGAAGAAATAAAGCAGAGTAAAAAAGAATGGAATGGCATTGAAGGAGGTGGGTAGTATTTTAGATTAGGATGATTAAGGAGTTCTTCTCTGGGGTGGTCACATTTGAGCAGAGGGCTGAGTATGGGGTAGAAGAGCTAGCCATTGAAGGTATGTAAAGAGTTGGCTTTTCACTGGAGAGAATAGCAGAATAAACTAGAAACCCGGTTGTAGGAGAAACCATAAATAAATCCATTTTGGAATGAGGCCAATGCCAAATCATGGAAATCTTGTAGGCCAAATAAGAAGAGTTTGGACTTTATTCCAAGTTGAGTTCTCCAAGAACTGGGATCATGTATTATTCATGTTTGGATTTATTTTAGTACCTAGCGTGTACTAGTTACCCAATAACTTGATTTATGAAAATATGAATTGCATGTATAGGGAGGGATATAAGTTGCCATCATCTTCAAATTGAGTTTGAACAAGATACCCAAGACATTAGAGACTGGTATCTTTACTTGCAGATTCCTTTTGATCTTACTGTACTTGAATGTAACCAGAGCCTCAGTATTAGTGTATATACTACAATGCTTGGCATGATTTTGGATATATGAAAGTATTTAGTGTTTTCTAATATACAGAATTGGTCAGAAATGCCACTTTATTTTAAAACGTAGGTACAGGGGCACCTGGGTGGCTCAGTTGGTTAAGCGGCTGCCTTTGGCTCAGATCATGATCCCAGGGTGCTGGGATTGAGCCCCGAATCGGGGAGCCTGCTTCTCCCTCTCCCTCTGTTTGCTGCTCTACTTGTGCTCTCTCTCTATCTCTCTGTCAAATAAATAAATAAAATCTTTTAAAAAAATAAATAAAAGGTAGGTACAAAAAAATGAGACTCCCTGATGATTAAAATGTTAGTAGTTTTTTAACATGATTTATAGATATTCTCTAATTTTCTGTAATTTCACAATAAAAAATTAGAAATTTAAGTAGTATTTTATTGTGACAATAATGCATGTTTCTCCCATCTACTTCATGGGCTCAAGTGTGCTGAGTCTTTTGCTATTTGAAGCTCATTTTATTACTCGTTGCTTGGTTTTGTTGTAGCCTCGAGCTGTGGCAGGCTTTCGAGGGACAGTTCGTTATGCATCAATCAACGCTCATCGAAACAGGGTAGGTATCTGAACTGGAGTCATATCTACATAAGTATGCTGATTATTTGAATCAGATAGACTTTTTTACATTAGAGTACACAAGTATAGAAGGTGCTTGGGAGCCGAGGATAAGGTGTTAGTAATACTAATGTACTGTAGTATATATAATAGATAATAGATGTGTACAGCCACATAAAAAAATAAAGTTGTATTTGCCAGAAAAGATAATAGCTAAGAGAGTGTGTGTGTGTCTAGGGAACCTTGTGTCTTTAATTAGGTTTAAGTATTAACAAATCTAATATAGAACTTTGAAGAAATAAAAAATCTGTGTTCTTAAGTTATTTGGGATTATCATATTTTCAATACCTAATGAAATAAAGGGGTCGTCGTTAAAAAAAATTAGAGAATATCTAATTTAAATGATGGGTATCATTGATGTATGTTAGATCTTCTTGTTCTGTCTTCCCTGCCTCTGATGAAGTTCACTCTCATTTTCTGTTTTTGTCTCTGTGTTGTGTTCTAGATAATTTCTTCAGATCTGTCTTACAGTTCATTAATTTTTTTCTGCTGTTTTTGATCAGCTTTCTAACCTATCCTTTGAATTTTTAATTTCTAGATGTTCTTTTTGGTCCTTTTTGAAATCAAACTGGTCTTTTTATTTTTTTAAATAGGATATGGTTCCTATTTCATGACTTTGATTCTATTTTTTGCTTAAGCATTTTAAACATTTTAATTTTGTATTCTTTATCCTATAATTCCATATCTGGAATTCTTGGATATCTAATTCTGCTCTATAATTTCTCTTGTCATTAGCTTATGATAGCCTGTTTTCTAATGTATTTTATACTTTTGAATAATGAGCTTATATTTTGTGGGTCTTTATCTATAGGACTTCTGTGAAGCCTGAATTTAAAGGTGCTTTTATCTTAAGAGGATTTTCATTTGCATCTGTCATTACTACAGGGCAGGATCACCCAGAAAACAATTTCTGGATTTGGTTTCCCAGACCACACAATTGGTATAAATTTAAACCCCAAATCTGAGTGAGGGGCAGGCCTATCGTAACAAATTTTCAGGGCAGTATACTTAACCACTCACTTTATCCCTTTGATTGTGGAAAAACACTTATTGCCGTATAATGTATACACCAGATATTGCATTAAAGATAGCCCTTTGAGGGTCCAAGCTATTTGGTGAGGGCCTTAGAGGAAGTGTCTTAGTTACAACTCCTGTCTTGTGTAGGCCCAGTACTTTTACACCTGTCTCCCTCCTGATTGTTAAAACCCTGGTTGACAAACCTGTAACAGATGCCCCTAAAACGAAAGTTTTATTAGCATCAGCTTGCTTCTCTTGTTTCCTGCTTTCTTTTAATTTTGGCTCCTAGAATTTGCTTTCTTTTTTTATTATTGTGGTAAAAAATATTATCACATTAAATTTACCATGTTAACCTCTCTCTCTCTCTCTCTTTCTGAGTGTAGTTGACACACAGTGTCAAAATTAGTTTCAGGTATACAACACAGTGATGCAACAACTCTGTATGTTATGCTATGCTCACCAATGTAGCTGCCATCCACATTAACCATTTTTAAGCTCTCAGTTCAGCAGTGTTAAGTATATTCACATTAGTGTGCAACAAAGTTCTAGAACTTTTTTTCATTTTGCAACACTGAAACTCCATACCCATTAAATGCTAATTCACCCTTCCCCTTTCCTTTCCCTCAGCCCTTGGCAGCCACTTTTCCTTCCTAATGAACTCATTTATTAATTAATGGGCTGTTAATTACATTTCCAGCATTTCTGGGTTTTGGGGTATTCTTTGTAGCAAAAAGTATTTCATTATATCCACTCTGATATGTAGATTGTTATATAGCTATGTAGAGGTATTTACCAGAAGATTTTATGGGAAGATTTTATGGGAAATACATTACAATTTTTAAACCTAATAAGATGAAACGCAATGGTTAGACAATGCAATATACTCAAAAGGAATAGTAATGTAATGTGATTGAATTCTGTTTGGCTTATGAAGGAAATGGGAAGACATGATGACCTTTGGTCCTTATTCTACATGTTGGTGGAGTTTGTGGTTGGTCAGCTGCCTTGGAGAAAAATAAAGGACAAGGTAATTTTGGAAATGGAAATGGAAATACCAGTTTTGGTAAGGGAAGGAATAAAATTTTCTCCTGGGTAGACATAATGGATGAGAATATACTTATATATAAGAACTAAAATTAAGGGGTGCCTGGGTGGCTCAGTGGGTTAAAGCTTCTGCCTTCGGCTCAGGTCATGATCTCAGGGTCCTGGGATTGAGCCCTGCATCGGGCTCTCTGCTCAGTGGAGGGCCTGCATCCCCCTCTCTCTCTGCCTGCCTCTCTGCCTACTTGTAATCTCTGTCAAGTAAATAAATTTTTTAAAAAGTCTTTAAAAAAAAGAACTAAAATTAAGCTGATGTTAAAGATCTAATTAATGTTATGATTTTTTTCTATGTACATGAAGAATAGATACTTAAATATCTATTAAATCATTGCTTCTGATCTGATTTCTAGCTTTCCCTCAGAGCTTTTCTTCCCCTTAGTTCTCTGTTTTTTCTTTTTATAAGTCATATAAGCTTTAAATTTTAATTGTTACTTTATGTTGTTTAATTTGAAAACTGTAAACATGTATTGACTAAAAAAAAGAGTAGATTTAAGATCAACTCTTTGTTTTGGCAGGCTGTCCATTCACTGATGCAGAACTCTGTGTTACCCTTTGGTTATTCATTACAGTCCTCCCTCCCCCCATAAAGCAGTGTGCATTAAGCTATTAGAAAGAGCTCAGCTCTTGCTTTATACTTAATTACTCACTATCTCATTCACTAGTACATACCCTTGAGACTGTTACTGAGAGGCTGTTAATGTGTAGCTGCTAAGAGAAATTGACTTTGGTTCCTGTTCTCTTTACTTCCCAGGAGCAAGTAGGCTCTATTAAGGAGAGGTATGACCACAGGCTTATGTTGAAACATCTCCCTCCAGAATTCAGCATCTTTTTGGATCACATCTCCTCTTTGGATTATTTTACAAAACCAGACTACCAGGTAATCATCTTTGTGAGTTCTGTGGATTAATTCTTCTCTCAGTTAGTCTTCATCTTCAATTATTTTAGCTTTGAGGGTATTGTATGTGAGTATGGGAGGTCCCATAATACATCCTGAGAAATGTGGTGAAATTGATGAGGACAGTGTGTGTGTGTGTGTGTGTGTGTGTGTGTGTGCGCACGCGCGCACGTGTTTCTTCCCTTCTGGGTGGACATACTTCATTAGAGTTTTAGGTTTGTTTATTATTGAGCAGGTTGTGATTCATTTGGTGTATGGAACTGCTGATGGTTCAAATTATGTAAATCCTGTAGCTAATTTGTTGACCAGAAGGAAATATCCAGCCAGTTAATGTATCTGTCAAGGGCTTAAGGGCTATCATATCATATTTTAGTATGCTATGGAAAAAAAAGTCAGTGAAGATTTTTGGCTCCATTTTATCTGTGGTCAGTGAATCATTTCCTTAGGGTATCCATTCACAAGGCCTTGACTAGGTTTACCACAAATTGCACCCTTAACCCCAACCAACTATATATTTCAGAAGATTCTGTTTCTCTCAGGGAGAAGTTAGAGCTTAATGCAAAATAATCACTACCTCTGAAGACATAAATGAAGCCACACGTTAGATTAAAATAGGCATACGTCATTTCATTGCATTTTGCTTTATTGCACTTTGCAGATACTGCATTTTTAACAAATTGAAGGTTTGTGGCAACCCTGCATTGAGTGAGTCCATCAGCACCATTTTTCCAACAGCATTTACTTATTTCGTGTTTCTGTGTTACATTTTGATAGTTTTTGAAATATTTAAAACTTTTTTGTTATTGTTACATTTGTATAGTGATCTGTAATCAGTGGTCTTTGATGTTTACTATTATAATTGTCTTGGGGTGCCATGAACCCTATCCATGTAAAATGGAAAACTTAGCCCATAAATGTTGTATGTGTTCTCATTGCTCCACTGACCAGCCATTCCCCATCTCTCCCTCTCCTTCAGCCTCCCTATACACAATAAACACAATAATCTTGAAATTAGGTCAGTTAATAATCCTACAATGGCCTCTAAGTATTCAAGTGAAAATAAGAGTTTTATGTCTGCCACATTAAATCAAAAGCTAGAAATGATTAAACTTTGTGAGGAAGGCATACCCAAAAGCCAAGATAGGTTGAAAGCTAGGTCTCTTGTGCTGAACAAGTTGTGAGTGCAAAGGGTAAGTTCTTGAAGGAAATTAGAGGTGCTACTCTAGTAAACACATGAATGATTAGAAAGCAAAACAGCCTTATTACTGATAAGGAGAAAGTTTTAGTGGTCTGAATAGAAAATCAGAACAGCCACAGCATTCCCTTAAGCCAAAGCCTAATCCAGAACAAGGTCCTGACTGTTTAGTTCTATGAAGGGTGAGAGAGATGAGGAAGTTTCCAAAGAAAAGTTTGAAGCTAGCAGAGGTTGGTTCATGAGGTTTAAGGAAAGAAACCTTTACTGTACAAGGTGATGCAGCAAGTTATACAGAAGATATGGCTTCTGAAGGTGGTTATTACACTAAACAACAGTTTTTCTTTCTTTCTTTTTTAAAGGTTTTATTTATTTGACAGAGAGAGAGATAGCAAGAGCAGGAACATGAGCAGGGGGAGTGGGAGAGGGAGAAGCAGCCTTCCCGCCAAGCAGGGAGCCTGATTCGGGGCTCAATCCCAGGACCCTGAGATCATGACCTGAGCTGAAGGCAGATGCTTAACCACCCAGGTACCCCCAAAGCAGATTTTCAATGTAGACAAAACAGCCTTCTACTGGAAGAAGAGCCATCTAGGATTTTCTTAGCTAGAGAGAAGTCAATGCCTGGCTTCAAAGCTTCAAGGGACAGGTTGACTCTCTTGTTAGAAGTTACTGCAGCCAGTGACTTGAAGCTGAAACCAGTGCTCATTTATCATTCTGAAAATCTTAGGGCACTTAAGAATTATGCTAAATCTACTCTGCCTGTGCTCTATAAATGGGACAATACCAGGATGGCAGCACATCTGTTTACAACATGATTTACTGAATATTTTAAGCCCACTGTTAGGATGTACTGCTCAGAAGTAAAAAGATTCCTTTCAAAATATGAGTGCACTCTGACCATACACCTGGTCACCCAAGAGCTCTATTGGAGATGTACAATGAGATTAGTGGTGTTTTCATGCCTGCGCACCACTATATCCATTCTGCAGCCATGGGTCAAGATGTCATTTCAACTTTCAAGTCCTACTATTTAAGAAATACATTTTGTAAGACAGTTGCTGCTGTAGATAGTGATTGCTCTGATAGATCTGAGCAAACTAAATTGAAAAGTTTCTGGAAAGGATTTACCATTCTAGATGTCATTAAGAACATTAATGATTCATGGGAAGAAGTAAAAATATCACTAACAGAGGAGTCTGGAAGAAGTTGATTCTCACCCTCTTGGATGTCTCTGAGGGCTTTAAGACTTCAGTGGAGGAAGTAACTGGAGTTGTGGTGGGAATAACAAGAGAACTAGAATAAGAAGTGGAGCCTGAAGATATGACTAAATTGCTGTCATTTCATGATAGTCAGGGTGGGGGGTCGTGGGGGGTAGGGAGGGAAAATAATGAAACAAGATGGGATGGGGAAGGAGACAAACCATAAGAAACTCCTAATCTCACAAAATAAACTGAGGGTTACTGGGGGGTGGGAGGGTAGCGATAGGGTGGATGGGTTATGGACATTGGGGAGGGTTTGTGCTTTGGTAAATGCTGTGAAAGATGTAAGCCAGATGATTCACAGACCTGTACCCCTGGGGCAAAGAATAAAAAACAAACAAACAAACAAACAAACAAACAAAAACAAAACTGTAATGGCTGACCAGTTGCTTCTTATGGCCGAGAAAGAAAGTAGCTGCTTCTTTTTTTCTTTTTTCCTTTTATTTACTTATTTGACAGAGAGAGAGAGAGAGACAGCGAGAGAGGGGATACAAGCAGGGGAAGTGGGAAAGGGAGAAGCAGGCTTCCTGCTGAGTGGGGAGCCCAATGCTGGGCTCCATCCCAGGACCCCGGGATCATGACCTGAGCCGAAGGCAGACGCTTAACGACTGAGCCACCCTGGCGCCCCAGTTAAACATAATGAGAAAGTAGCTTCTTGAGATGGAATCTACTCCTGGTGAAGATGCTCTGAAGATTATTGAAACGACTACAAATGATTTAGAACATTCCATAAACTTAGTTGATAAAGCTGTGGCAGGGTTTGAGAGGGTTGACTCCAGTTTTGAAAGAAGGTCTGTAGGTAAAATGCTATCAGATAGGATCACATGGAAGAGAAAAATCACTTGTGAAAGGAATAGTCAATCAGTGTGGCAAACTCACTGTTGCCTTATTTTAAAAACTTGCCATAGCCACCCCATGTTCAGCAACCAGCATCCTGAGTAGTCAGCAGCCATCAGCATCGAGGCAAGACCTTCTAGCAGCAAAAAGATTACCACTTAATGAAAGCGGACATGGTGGTTAGCATCTTTTAGCAATAAAGTATTTTAAATTAAGGCTTAGCATCTTTTAGCAATAAAGTATTTTAAATTAAGGCATGTATATTGTTTTTTTTTTAGACATAATACTATTGTATACTTAATACTATTGTCCGGTATAGTGTTAACATAACTTTTATATACACTGAGATGCCAAAAAAGTAATTTGACTTGCTTTATTGCAATATATGCTTTATTGTGGTGGTCTGGAACCCAACCTGCAATATCTCTAAGCTGTACCTGTAAAAATGATGTATTAGTTTATCATTTTTATCTACAGAGTACAACACATAGACTTTACTGTTAAAGTTTTACATTCTACAGTATTGTCAGTTTGTCCAGTCAAAAGACCATCAACAGACAGTGAACTTATTCATATACATTAACTATTTCTGTGTGAAATGGCAGCTTTTGTATATATATAAACAGGATATAAAGCAGAGAGGCAGCATATTGTCTTGGGTCCTTAAGAGACCTTAAGTGGATGAGCTTGTTACCTTCTTTCCTATATGGCAATTTGTGTTAATAAACTATAGATTCAGGGCGCCTGGGTGGCTCAGTGGGTTAAAGCCTCTGCCTTCGGCTCAGGTCATGATCTCAGGGTCCTGGGACTGAGGCCTGCATCGGGCTCCCTGCTCGGCGGGGAGCCTGCTTCCTCCTCTCTCTCTGCCTCTCTGCCTACTTGTGATCTCTCTCTCTCTGTGTCAAATAAATAAATAAAATCTTTATAAAAAAATAAATAACTATAGACTCTAACAAACGGAGAAAATACGTTGTATACAAGGTGTTTTGGAGTATGTTCTCATATTTATATTTCATAGGTATTTTTGAAATGCCCAGAGTTCATATTACTTATAATAAAATAATGAAATTAAACCTATAATACTAGATTCAGGAAGAGCTGGAAAGTGTTCCAACTTTCCTGCCTTAGGTGCAAAAATTTTTTTATTGATCGGGTTTGCATGGAATTATATGAGCTGAGCAAACAAAGGTTTGTTTTGTTTGTTTGTTTGTTTATCACATTCACCACTTAGTTATGTCTGTAATCTAAAGAAGACTATTTTGAGGGGTGCCTGGGTGGCTGAGTCAGTTAGGCATCTACCTTCGACTCAGGTCATGATCCCAGGGTCGTGGGATCAAATCCTGCATCAGGCTCCCTGCTCAGTGGGAAGTCTGCTTCTCCCTCTGCCTGCCACCCCCCCCCCCATGCTTGTATTCCCTCTCTCTCTGTCAAATAAATAAATAAAATCTTAAAAAAAAAATAAGTTGCACATGGCCAACACCTCACCAAATAGCCTGCTAGTGCTCACTCTGACAGCAGATGTAGAGAGAGGAGCTGGTTTGCTCTTTACCAGGAATCTTTTATGCATGTCTCAATTAGAATAATGGCTGACACTTGCTTTTGGAAAGTGTTATGGTGTTTTGGGAAATTACATCCAAGTTTATCAGTACTTAGTATTTATGTACAAGTGTATCTTCCCAGCTGGCTTTTAAGTCCTGGAAGTATAGCCATGTCTTCTTTTTTTATCCCACACTGTCCTTGCACTGTGCCTGGCACCTAAATTTTCAAATTTATTTGAATTTCAGTTCAAATTGAACTGAATCTTAGTTTGCCCAGCAGTCTCCTACTAAGGAAATCTAAGAAAAATCAACTTGTAAGTGCATAAATGCTGTTTTCTATCTGTCAAACTAAACTAGGTGAAGCTATAAGAATTATAGCCAAGACTGAAACAGAGATCTTATTATGAGTATTGTTTTATTATTACATTCTGAAAGAGTATACAGCTATAAGAGATAAAAAGATGCTGGGCCATGAATCTCCTCAGGTTAATAAAATTCTATAGACTTATACACATGCACACGGAAACACACACACACACACGAAGGCATGTAAAACTGGTGAAATTTGATAAGCTCTGTGGATTGTACCCATGTCACTCTCCTGGTTTTGATATTGTACTCTAGCTATTTAAGATATTACTATTAGAGTACACTGGATGAAGAGGATTTCTCTGTACTATTTTTGTAATTTTCTATGAATCTTTAATTATTTTAGGTTAAAAGTAAAAGAAAATGCTGGGCCAACAGTTTCAGTAATGTTGATAGTAATTAAAAACATTCAGTTCTGTTGTGGCCGCCTTATAATTTGAACAATCCTTTTTAAAGTGTTTTGAGAAACGAACATGTCTCTGAGGGGTGTGTAGGAAGATCTTAACCTTGAATTCCACACCAAGACTCCACTGGTAGGTGACACAGTTACTAGTTAATAGGAAACTAAGATAGCATCAGATTGGATAAAGAAGAACCCTTGGTGCCTTTGCACATTATTGTCACAATAAGGATACCCAGCACTGTCACAGTAGTACCTGGGTAGTGTTATTCCCAGTTTATGGAGACGTAGTTTAGACCCGTTGCCTAGAAAAACTCATGCTGCTGGAAGTGGGGTCTGAACCCAATTTCTGACTCATTAAAAGAAGCCCAAGCTCTTGCCATTTTTCACCATCTTCTTTGGAGAGGTGACCACAAACACAACAGCTGCTGTGAAAAAAATACTAACGTGACTGGTTCATAAAAAATGCAATGAAAGGGCGCCTGGGTGGCTCAGTGGGTTAAAGCCTCTGCCTTTGGCTCAGGTCATGATCTCAGGGTCCTGGGATCAAGGCCTGCATCGGGCTCCCTGCTCGGTGGGGAGCCTGCTTCCTCCTCTCTCTGCCTGCCTCTCAGCCTACCTGTGATCTCTCTCTGTCTGTCAAATAAATAAATAAATAAATCTTTTTAAAAAATGCAGTGAAAGAACTAAAAAGTTTTATGAAGAATTATTAGGAATCTTTGCCAGTAATTAGTAGAATCATGTGATCCTGATATAAGAACATAAAAGTATCTTTATTAGAGTGTCCCAGTTATGTTAAGCATTGTTTAGCAAGTTGAGAAGACTAATAAAACCCATAAATATCCACAGTGTTGGGGAAATGTGAAACTAAAATGTTTCAAGCAGCCAGTACATACAGTGTGTGCCACAGCATTGCTAAAATCAGAGGCTACAATAGAGAGGAAATCCAGAGCTGATCAAGCTTCTTATTAATCCTGTTAATCTACTTTCCAGGTTTAGGAATGGTACTGTTTAAACAGAGGTTACATCAAAATGCAGCAGGCTTGCCTCTTGCTTCAGGGGACTTAGCTGTTTCAGGATTTCCCTGACTCTGATGACATTGGAGTTAAATTTCTCAGAAGGCATAGCTGGGCTGTTAGGGAAACAAAACAATCAGAGGTTGAGCTAGAGAGTAGCAAGGGGGAACCTCCCATAAATTTGAGGGCCAGGGAAGGTGTCTCTATTTCTTTTGTTCTGTGCCTTCCATTCTCTGCCTCCTGCTGCTGGTCTCTGGTATCACCATCTTAGTAACAAACTTTTTTATCTGAGGCCCGGTGGCATATGCTACATATTCTAAGACATACAATAATACTATGGTAGATATAAGAAAATAATTCATAGTAGAAGGACATCTGGCATAAAAACTGCCTAGGCTCATTCCCTTGGCAGCCCAGTCTGGGCAGTGCACTTAGTGGCAGTGGTCTAAGCGCTCACACAGCAAGGCAGGTGCTGCCTCATGGGTAGGGACTCGCTCTTTCAGGAGGCATGCAACGCACTCTGTGAGAACCTCTATTTCCAGAGTCAGGAGATGAGTTCAAGGTCTGCCACTTCTGTTCCCATATGCTGGGTCTTAATCTATCCTCCTTTCTTGTGTGTTTTCTATAGCCCTCTAACTTTGACAGTTTGGGGAAGTTTACGCTATAACATAGGTAACTTAAGTTAACAAAAATAGGACCAAAACAAAAATTCCCAGGTTTTATAATCATGCCTTTTCCAATTCCTTTGACCTTTTTAGTTTCCTTTTCTCCACTTATATTTTTTTCCCCTTTGGGAACCTTTCAATAAATATCATCACAAATATTTGTTCTCCAAATGTTTTTAGAGTCACTAAAGGTTCTGCACTCATAATTCTAACATAGGTTCCCCACCACCGTCACCAAGCAATTCACTGGACACCAGCCAGGTATCCTGTAATTCAGCTCACTTTTGACACTATCCACCCAGAGATAGATGGCATCAAATTCCACAGGTTAAGGACTCAATCCCAGAAGGCCACCCTCCACTTCAGATGTCACTCCCAAGTCCTGGTTGTCACCTGTACTTCTGACTGACCTATGACTATAATTCAAAGGTTCCTACAGCCCCTTCCTTGGGTTTGATTAAGTTGCTAGAGTGGCTCACAGGACTTGGGAAACCAGTTTTCTCACTAGATTACTGATTCATTACAAAGGATATAATTCCAAAACAGCCAGATGGAAAAGATGTATAGGGCGAGGTGTGAGGAAGGGGTGTGGAGCCTCCAAGCCCTCTCTGAGGGCATTGCTCTCTTAGCACCTCCATTATGTTTACCAACCAGGAGCACTCCAAACCCCATCCTTTTGGGTTTTTATGGCAGCTTCATCATGTAGGCACAATTGATTAAACCGTTCACTGTTGGTGATTGATTCATCTTCTAGCCCCTCTCCTCTTTCCTGGAGGCCGTGGTGGGAAAGGACTGAAAGTTCCAACTCTCTAATCACAGGGTTGGTTCCTCCGGTGACCAGCCCCTATCCATAGGTGCTTTCCAAAAGTCACCTCATTAACAAAACCCAGTCATGGTGGAAAGGGGCTTGTTTTGAATAAAAAGCGAGCCATTTTACCTTTATGGTTTCAGGAACTGAGGACTACAGATCAAATATTAAAACGAAAGATGCTCCTATTGCTCTTTTCTCTCAGAAAATTTCAAGGGTTTGGGGACCTGTGAGCCAGGAACTGTCGACAAAGACCAAATATATATATATTTTGGTCATGCAGTGGATCAAACTTATTTCTTATAAATCACAACACTGCACTCATATATAAGATACTGTGTTAGATACTATGATGAACAAGACCAGATGAGTGCCAGCCTCTAGGAGCTTATAGTCTGGGTAGAAGAAACCAACTAAATAATCAGAAATAACTATAAATCTACAATTGATAGCATTTGACCATCTTGTTCAGATGTTCTCTTCAGTAAGCATCTGAAACAGCACACTCTTGGTTTTTCTGTCTCACTGGCCGGTTCTCCTTGATTGGCTTTAGTGGGTCTTCTTTCTAACTAAATATTGGAGTGCCTTAGGCCTTTGCCCTTGACCTCTTTGCTACCTACTCTCCTTAGGTGATATCTGGTCCTGTGGCTTTATACAATACCTATTCGTATCTGCTGAATTCATATTCATATATGCTGATGACTCTCAAGTTTGCAGTATACCCTGTTCCTCCCTAAACTCCTAAAAACTTCCAGTATCCTAGTTCTCAAACTCTCTGCTTTCCATTTCAGTAAATGACACCACCATTTGTTTACCCAATGGCTCAGGATGGAAATCTAAATTATTCTTTATTCTTGTATACCAATAGGGTAAGAGAAGTGATAAGGAGAGAATGAAGCTATAATCATAAATTTAAAAGTCAGAAACAATAAAGGGCAGTTTTTGTGAGATCATTATCTACCTCACATCAGAGTTTTGGAATTTATTTTATTTTATTTTTTTATTATGTTATGTTAGTCACCATACGGTACAGCATTAGTTTTTGATGTAGTGTTCCATGAGTCATTGTGTATAACACCCAGTGTTCCATGCACTATGAGTTTTGGAATTCAAAGGCAAAAAAAATGAGGGGTGCCTGGCTGGCTCAGTCTATAAAGCATGCAACTCTTGATCTTGGGGTTGTGAGTTCAAATCCCATGTTAGATGGAGAGATTACTTTAAAAAAAAATCTTTAAAAAAAGGACAAAAAATGAAATATTTATTTTTTTATTTTTTATTTTTTTAAAGATTTTATTTATTCAATTGACACACAGAGAGAGATTACAAGTAGGCAGAGAGGCAGGCAGGGAGAGAGGAGAGAGGAGGAAGCAGGCTCCCCGCTGAGCAGAGAGCCCGATGTGGGCCTCGATCCCAGGACCCTGGGATCATGACCTGAGCCGAAGGCAGCGGCCTTAACCCACTGAGCCACCCAGGCGCCCAAAAATGAAATATTTAATATAAACCAAATAAAGAGGCAGATTCTTTGTGATAATTTGTATATATACCCACACCACATACAGCTGAAGAATTTTGCAACCGCCTCTCTAAAATTGTAAAAAAGCACAATGAACTTCTATTGACCCCTTAACCTAGATATAACAACTGTTAACACTGCTTGCTTATTTAAGCTGAACCATATAAAAAAATTTTTAAAAAATCCTTTTTGACCAAAAAAAAAAAAAAAATCATCACATAGATGGTTGAAACTGAATACATATTTTCACATACAACACAAATTTCCTTTTGCCAAACCATCTGAAAGCAGGTTTTAGATAAGATGCTTCATTATGTATCTGATAAAAACAGATACTCTCCTACATAACTACAAACCAGTTCCTCAACTGAGAAAAATCAGTATTAATTCAGTATCATCATCCACATTTAGTCCTTATTCAAATTCCCCTATTTGTACCATCCAGTTTTTTTGTTTTGTTTTATTTTTGTTTTTTAAATCCTACTGCAAAGGGGTAGGGTCGCTGGGTTATGGACATTGGGGAGGATTTGTCCTATGGTGAGTGTTGTGAAATGTGTAAGTCTGATGATTCACAGACCTGTACCCCTGGGGCAAATAATACATTATATGTTAATAAAAACAAAACAAAACTAACTTGTGAATATGACAGCTCTCTCTTAAAGAATAAAATAACAGTGTTTATTGTTAGCTTATTCTAGTTTTTTTCTTTATGGTCTAGCTCCTGACATCCGTGTTTGACAACAGCATCAAGACCTTTGGAGTAATTGAGAGTGATCCTTTTGACTGGGAGAAGACTGGAACGGATGGCTCCCTGACCACCACCACTACTTCCACCACCCCTCAGCTGCACACCCGCCTGACCCCCGCGGCGATTGGGTATGTCCCATGCAGATTATTCAGCAGTGGCTTTCTTAGGTGCACTATGTTTGTAGAGATGTCTTTTGTTTCCTCCAGATCCTTCAGATGACAAAATGCTGAGACATAGGAGAGAGCCTATGAATTTCCTTGCATTAACATTGCTTTTATATATGTCTTTGTTCACATTTACTTTTCTTAGAAAGTATTTATAGATCGTACTTTGAAATGGGAGCTTCAAGTTTGTATGACTTGTTGATGTCAGATTTATAGTGGGTTTTCTTCAAAATGAGAAGGAATTGTTTGCATTTACTTTTTTTTTTTTTTAAGATTTATTTATTTGAGAGAGAGCATGCCAGGGGAGGGGTGGAGGGATAGGGATAGCCAGAATCCTAAGTGGACACTACCCCCCACCGCCTCCCGCCAAGCCCATAGCAGGGCTCTATCCCATGGCCCTGAGATCATGACCTGAGCTGAAATCAAGAGTCAGGTGCTTAACCAGATGAGCTACCCACGTGCCCCTGTTTGCATTTACTTCTAAAGAATATATGGGACCTTGGAAAGAATGAGCCACAATTATAACTAACTGTACTGTGTTTTAAGTTTAGTATGAACAAAACATGTAGCTTGTTCCTCTATGACAGTGATTTAATTTACAGAGTGTATTAGGAACAGATTATGGTGTATTTCCATCATTTTGTGTATGTTTGTTCTCTTCATGCAATAAATACAGTTGCTTTTGTTTGTTATTAAATAAATTGGGGGGTTGTCCTTTTTTTTTTCCTCGCCCGTTTTTACCTGCTCTGGTTGCTTTAAAATATTTGGTTAACAAAGAAAAAAGTAAATAGGGAAAAATCGTCTTATAATTGGAAGGATGTATACTAATCCGTTGTTTGATTTTATATTGAAAGTTGGGATCACTAGAGCATATTGAATCAGAAAAGCTTACATGGACTCATTTAACTAGAGATGATACCCTTGATTAGCTAGTCTAAGAGTTCTTAAGTGAGGGACCCTGACTAGCTAGATTAGAATCAACACAGTGATTTGTTTAAAGTACTAGCTACAATAAATAAATAAAATATTTAAAAAAACAAACAAACAAATGGGATAATCCTAAGACTGGCTGAGTGAATCATCCAAATTTAGGTAAATACTAGCAACAGAGCTAGAGTCTGTCAAAAATTTTGATTCTTGTTTTCTTCCCTTTGTCCTCCTCTTCCTTTGATTGTTGTTAGAAGTAGGTAAGTCTCAAACTGGTAGAAATCCAGGTAAGGACTTCAGGGTAACTGAAGTCGGTGAAGACAGTTCAAGTTCCCATCTCCCAATGTTTCCTCCTAAAATAAAGCAATAACAAGAAAGGAAAAGTAAAACTATGCAAAAACCACGTCCTCAACATAATTTGAAGACAAAGGATACCTAGCCTAAATTCCAAAATAAGTAAAAGGAGAAACCAAAGCCACCAACTCTCTCTTGCTCCCACCTCACTCAACTCTGCCCCAAGGCTTTATAATGGCAGATCAATAAAAACCGTGTAGAGGAGGAGAATTTGAAATAGGACTTAAGGTTGATCTTAAGCCAATACCAGGAAAACTAATCCCATCCTACAAATGTAATTCCTAGAAAGTGTTCAGGTAGATAGAGAGGTAAAAATAGGCATGATTCAAAACATACGGCTTCTGGAAGAAAGAAAGAAGAAAAAAGACAAAAAAGAAAGGAGAAAATGCCTTTTATCAGTTGAGCAGTGAAGGAAAAAATATATGTTTGAGTCCAATCAGGAGAGAGAACCTACATAGTAATTTGAATAGGGGAAGATGATAAAGGGAATTATTAGCTATAACACAGAATTGGAGTAACGTGGGATAGACTAGTAGGAAGTAGAGAATACAGGAACAGCAAATATAAACTACAGCTCTTACTCCTGGGGCTGAGATTAAGCATCCCAAGAAAGAGATCCATCAGCCCCAACCCCAGGGCTGAGGTCCTGACCTTGTTGGATAGCATATGTCCATTGCTTACTGCATGGCAGGGAAGTCACTCTGATGCCTGGTAGAATTTGCTGAAAATCTGCCCTCTGGAACTTAATGGAAATCTGTTTCTCTGGGGTGGCAGAGAAAGCTCTTTGCTTTCTTGTAGATAGTGGGAATTGCTCAGGGAAGCTGTTGGTTGAGGCAGTCTTTGTGCTGCAAGAGACAGGTGCTGAAGGTGCTGGGATGTGGCAGGATGCTTGTGCTGGGGAGAGCCACATGCGCTGGAGAGACTTGCCAAGCGGCACATGAACTCACAGCAGAGCACTCTCCTCCTGCAGTGTCTCTCCAGTGCCTTTTACTGACAGAGCTCCAGGGCTAGCTGGCAAAGGAAAATATCTAAAGGGCTCAGATCTACTTTGATAAAACTGGCAAAAAAGATGACTTTCAAGTGGAAGGCAGTGCATCAATAATCACAGAAGGGCAAAAGGAGAAGTAAAATTTAACTGCCTACAAAAGGGAGAACTATGAAACCAGAGGATACTACTATGTCTCTCTGACCATAAAAACAAACAAAAATCCCCTAATTGTTTGGATTTTGCTACATTGACAGAAGAGGGCACTAATTAAACTACGAATCTCATTAAATACTCAAATACCACAAAAATGAACAGATTTGAAATGAAAGATTTCAAAGAGCCATTAAATGTTATTGAAAAAAAAATCAGAAGAGAAAATCTATTTCATGCTAAGGAAATTTCCTCTCAGAGAAGCAGCCATAAAGAAGAAGGAAACTGTAAAACAAAACCCCAAATGGAAGTAAATATACTTGTGCATTTGAAGATAGGGACAACTACCTTGAATCAGAAAATTAAAAACTAAGAACAGAAATAGATCACAGGGGGCACCTGGGTGGCTCAGTGGGTTAAAGCCACTGCCTTCGGCTCAGGTCATGATCCCAGGGTCCTGGGATCGAGGCCCGCATCGGGCTCTCTGCTCAGCAAGGAGCCTGCTTCCTCCTCTCTCCTCTCTCTCTGCCTGCCTCTCTGCCTACTTGTAATCTCTCTCTGTGTCAAATGAATAAATAAAATCTTTAAAAAAAAAAAAAGAAATAGATCACAGGGTAGAGGGGAATGGGAAAAAAAGGAAAAGGAGGAGAGAGGAAGAAATGAGAGTTGATTGAGGTCGGGAAAGAAATGGAAGAAAAAGATGTCTTAGAAGTGAAAAAATTGTAAAGTGCACAAAGTGAGTAGACTCAAGTGAAAATTTAATAAAGGGCATTGAATAAAAGCAGAGGAGGGAAAAAGCCCTAAGAGAATGAAAATAAAATAAATCATATGAAAGGGCTAAAGGGGCACCTGGGTGGCTAAGACCTTTTAGTGTCCGACTTGATTTCGGCTCCGGTCACGATCTCCAGGTGGTGAGATGGGGCCCCACAGTGGGCTCTGTGCTCAGCGCAGAGTCTTCTTAAGATTCTTTCTCTCCTGCCCATCCCCCGCCAAAAACATTTAAAAGGACTAGAGAGAAAGTAGTACAAATGGAATGCAGACAGAGGAGGGATAGCACTTGTTCGAGTCCCTGAAGGAGGAAAACAAGACAATACCGTTGAAAGCTGAGAAACTCAGTGGCAAGGTGATTTAAGAAAGTGGGACTAAGAGCATTTTTTAAAAAGGATTTTTTATTTATTTATTTGACAGAGAGGGAGAGACAGCGAGCGAGGGAATACAAGCAAGGGGAGTGGGAGAGGGAGAAGCAGGCTTCCCACCGAGCAGGGAGCCCACTGCAGGACTTGATCCCAGGACCCTGGGATCAGGATCTAAGCCAAAGGCAGATGCTTAACAACTGAGCCACCCAGGTACCCTTTTAGTACGGTGTTTATTAATATTTAGTCCCAAGAATCCCATCAGTCACCTTTAGGAAGCAACAACTGCAGGAGATTCAGAGAGGCATAGCTATAAACACATGAGTAATTGGAGATCTTAATATGTAACTCAGTACAAGACAGATCAAACGAGCAAAGAATAAGAAACAGACAAAAAATATAATCAATAAGATAGATCTTCAACTCTACACCCTGATAATAGAGCTTGTGCCTTGTGCTCAAGTGCCTCTGGAACATTAATAAAAATTGATCAGTCATTAGGTCACCAGGAAAGCGATAAGTAGTTCCATAAAGCACAAGTATTGTACTGTCTGACCACACTGCAATAGAACTAGAAATTTCCAATGAGAATAAAAATGTCAAAAGCCCATCCTTCTGGAAACTTAGAAACCTATCACAGTACTCTTTTTTTTTTTTTTTACATTTAAAGCTAAGATCAGAGGGAAATTTATGGTATTAAATAAGGAGCTACATAATGTCAGTATGTCCTATTACTGATGGTATTAATGTTGTTAATCTGGCTAGGGTGATGTTAGCCAGGTTTCTCCACTGTGAAATTACTGTCTCCCTTTGTAAGTAATAAGTATTTTGTGGGAAGATTCTTTGTGACGATTGGAATAAACTTGTTTTTCATCATAATTTTGGCCACAAGTTTTAGAGCCTGTCAGTGAATCTACCCAGAAATTATAAGGCCCACAGGCCTAGCATTTAAGATGTGAGTAAATTGCTGACCTCTGAATTAAAATACTGATGCTTCAGCAAACCTTATCTGTGAAGGCCAGATAAATATCTGTGGGCTGTGCTGTCTCTGTCTCCACTACCACTGCCTTTCTAGTGCTAAGGCAGCCACAGAGAGCCTGTAAATGAAGGAGCAGGGCTCCGTGCCATACCACTTGATTGACAAGAATAGGTGAGCAGGTCAGATGCGGCCCGCAGCCCTAGTTGGCCGACCTTGCCTTAGATGATGGGGAAGGGAGGGTGAAAAAGATGTCCATTCTTCCTACTTTTCTTGACATCTCTCCAATTCTTCCATACATGTCCTTACCTTTTTTTCCTTAATCTGTTTCTGTAATTTATACCTTACCTGCAAACACCAAACACAGACCATGTGCTAATAATACTCTCATGTATACGAATGCACTCATTTGCCTCCTGAATGTAATATAATTTTTCTGGGAAGGAATTTCTTTCTTTCCATATCTCAAACTCCAGATCTGGATCAGAGTTATAGGAGAAGTAAGAAAATAGTAATTATGTAAGGAGTAAAAATGGGCGAATAAATGCAGAGAGGAACCTGAGTCATGTGGAAGAAAGCCTGTGTGGGGAAGATGTGGGAGCCCCCTGAAGTGTGTGGTATCAGAGAGAAGAGGAAAACTAGGATAGAGTAAAAATAGAAGCAGTTCATAGGTCAAGGTGTGCTTTGTTTCCTCAGGAGTGGAGAAAGAGATGCCAAGGAACGGGGGTAGTTGGAAAGAAGCAGAATAGTAGCTTAGGCATAGGGAAAAAAGGATTTGGAAGAATACTGATTAAAATGGGGAAAAAATGTGGAGCTAATAGACTGACCTTTCTGAATTCAAATATTGATTCTTTTGCAACTCCCTTTCCTCATGAACAGAGGGAATTCTTTCAATAAACATTTGGATTACCTTGCAGCACATCTATGTTAGTGTCCATTATAATGCATCAATCAGTAAAGTATATTGAACTTCTGTCTGAAAAATCTTTAGAGCTCCTCACTGGCTCTCATATCTTCCCCACACGGGCTCTCTTCCATATGACTCAGGTTCCTCTCTGCATTTATTCCCCCATTTTTACTCCTTACATAATTACTATTTTCTCCCTTCTCCAAATCTGATCCAAATCTGGAGTTTGAGATATGGAAAGGAAGAAATTCCTTCCCAGAAAAATTATCCTACATTCAGGAGTCAAATGAGTGCAAAAGTGTATGTGAGAGTATTATTTATGAACTTTATGAACTTTATTTACTTTTGAACTTTGATTACTTTTATAATAAATCCTTTCTTATGAACTATTTTAAGCCAAACTACCTTTTCTCTTCTCTTCCCTTCCCTTCTTTTTTCTTTCTCTTCAGACTCCCTTTTGAATATGTTTCCAGTGTCAGCACTATAAGAACTGCTTTACAGGGCTATAAGGTTTTTTTCCTGGGAGCTCTTATCAGTGCTTTTCTAAATTATACCTACAACACATCGAGAAGAGATTCATCTTCTACTGTTGACCCAATAGGGAGAGATGGTAGTGAAGGTCATCAACTCAGGCAGGACAAATTCCTGAAAAATGACTGATCTTTGTTCTCACAACATGACGTATGGATGACACCTGGGCCTGGGTGTAGCCCCTACCCTTGAAGTGGTTCACTGAGAAGATGCCTATTTTACCCCTCAGAATAGCTGCGTGTGTCAGTATAGTTTACTGAAAACTGTTTTTTTTTCTAATTTTAGACATTCCACATCACTTCTAAGAAAAGATTTCACTGTGTAGTAAATGTTGGGTTCAGCCAGCAATATTTAAAAACAAAACAAACTAGTGTAAAAAATAGAGTTATAGAACATTAGAGCTGACAGGCACCTGATCACTTAATGAGTGATAACTGAGAACCAGAAAAAGCTCCCCACAAGCCAGAAGTCTAAGGGAGAGACCACCAGTCATATAAATAGGACATGAAATTACTTTGAAAGAAATATATCGACAAATGTCAATTAATATTTTTTTATTTTGCTCCTGGTCAGTTCATACAGTTTTGTGTAATTGTTCTGTATAATTACAGTATTTCTGGTTTTACCCAGAGGGCAAGAATTTCCTTTCTCCTCTTTATGTCCTTGGAGCCTTGCATATAGTAGATACTTGTAAAAAGTCTATAAATGAAGAAGCAAATGTACATTTTACATTATTAAAAAAGTATAACTGATCTCATACCTGGTTATGTCATCATGACACTTGACATTTTTCTGTTTGTGGTTTTCATTACTCTGTCAGCAAAAAATGGGTAAAGAGTAGAAAATATTAAAATTAACATAAGACTTATTAAAAAATAGACCAAATATTTCCTACTTTTAAAGTGATTTTTAAATCAGTAGGTTATTGTATTAAAATTTGTATTTCTAAATCAGCCTGAAATTTTTCCTAATCAAAAATAGAAGTTTTGAGGCACCTGAATGGCTGTCGGTTAAGCATCCACCTCTTGATTTTGGTCAGGTCATGATCACAGGGTTGTGGGAGCGAGCCCTGTGTTGGGCTCCACACTGGGTGTGGAGCCTGCTTAAGACTCTGTCTCTCCCTCTTCCTCTGCCCCTTTTCCCCTCAAAAAAATAGTTTTATTTTGTAAAATTGTCATGGCCTAAGTTTCTGAGGTTTTGTTTTTATTTTGTTTTACTCTTCTAATTATGTATAAACTTGATCATTTAAGTCCAGAAACAAAATGTAAGATAGTCTCATGGTAATCTTTGATTCTGGTATTTTTAAGTTCTAATTTTCTTTCACCCCACATTTTTAGAATTGCCAATGCCACTCCCATCCCAGGAGACTTGCTTCGAGAAAATACAGATGAGGTGTTTCCAGATGAACAGCTTAGTGATGGGGAGAATGGCATCCCTGTTGGTGTGTCGCCAGATAAATTGCCGGGATCTTTGGGACACCCACGTCCCCAGGAGAAGGATGTCTGGGAAGAGATGGATGCCAATAGGAACAAGATAAAGCTTGGGATTTGTAAGGTGCGTATTTCTTGCATAGGACAGGGTATCTTTCCTAAGTGCTTAATAATTTTCTTCTGTTGCTGTAGCAAAGTATCATGATTCTTAATTTTGAATGAGAAATAGAACATTGTATTACTACTGATTTATATATTTGTAGTTGTAACATCTTGGCTAATTTTGCCCATGGCACTCACATATAGACATTAAACATTAATTGTCATCTTCTATTTTGTGCAAAAGACGAAAGCATTAAAAAAAAAACCACTGAGATTAAAAGAAGAGACATCTGTAGGTCAGAATTTAATAGTCTTTCTAAATAATGTGACAAGACTCTGGGCCCCTTCTTCAGTGTGGACCTATGGAACCTAGGATTACCTATTCTGAAAACTGTCTCAAGTGGAGGTGGGGAATTGAGGGCTAGAAATGGAAAGCGTCAAACTGATCACAAGCTGATAAATGGATGTTGAATAATTGACAGGATTTTTCCTTTCTAAGCAGTACCACTTTTACGTATGGGGAGAGATACAGATTTCTGAATTAAATGGTTAATTTTCAGTACTCTTGGGCAGATTATCCCCAAATTTCTTTTTGATCTTACTGTCCTTGTCATTTCCATTTTCACAGTAGATAAGATGAAACTAAATGGGAATGGAGGTGCAATGAATTATGAGCCAATTAACTTTTGGTGCTTCTTATGATTTTATAAAGGTTTAGTTGGGATGGAAGTTAAATTTATAGGTGTAAAATGGGACTTTGGGCTCATATCTGTTAACATGATTGATAGAGAGTTGGCTAGTCATGCTTTAGGAGATGTATCTTGAATTTTCCATGATCAATTCTGAGGAGCTTGGTCTGTCTTCAGACAAGATATATACTATATTGTTAAACTTAAATAATTAAAAAAATTAATAGTATATACATTCAGTCATGGGAGTCACTTTGTAAAAACATTCTCTGCATAGATGTGACATGCTGCTCTGTGGTCTGGCTATTGAAAAAACTCTCTCTGGAACCCTCCTACACTGTTGGTGGGAATGCAAACTGACACAGCCACTCTGAAAAACAGTATGGAGGTTCCTCAAAAAGTTAAAAATAGAGCTACCCTATGACCCAGCTATTGCACGGATACAAACATGGTGATTCGAAGGGGCACATGCACCCTGATGTTTATAGCAGCGATGTCTACAATAGCCAAACTATGGAAAGAGCCCAGAAGTCCATCGACAGATGAATGGATGAAGAAGATGTGGTGTATATACAAGTGGAATACTACTCAGCCATCAAAAAGAATGAAATCTTGCCATTTGCAGTGACATGGGTGGAGCTAGGGGGTATTATGATAAGCAAAATAAGTCAGTCAGAGAAAGACAAATACCCGATGATTTCACTCTTGTGTGGAATTTAAGAGACACAAGAGATGAACATAGAGGAAGGGAAGGAAAAATAAAATAAAAATAGAGAAGGAGGCAAACCATGGGAGACTCTTAACTATAAGAAACAAACTGAGGGTTGCTGGAAGGGAGGTGGGTAGGGGGATGGGGTAACTGGGTGATGGGCATTAAGGAGGGCACTTGTGATGAGCACTGGGTATTGTATGCAACTGATGAATCACTAAATTCTACCCCTGAAACTAATAATATACTATCTGTTAACAAAATTGAATTAAAATACAAGAACTTTTTAAAGAAAAATAAACTATTTAAAAAAAAGAAAAAAGAAGCTCTATGTGGATTAATAGTAATCAGGAATAGTGAAATGTAGTCAAGAAGTCAGTGTCAGATTTTTGTAATGTCAACTGTGACTGTCTTTATTGCACCAGAAGCAAAAATTGTTCTTACAGTAAAAATCTTTTGTGACAGTCTCAGTTGCCAGCCTTCATGGGTATCTCTGTGTGTATGAGACTGTGAAATGGCACTTGATATGGTGATGACTTACTTAGTTTCTGTCTTTCACCTGCCATCACAATTTAATCTGTATTTAGTTCTCTTCTATTTGTTAATTCCTTCCTTTTATTTTTCTTAAAGACTTTATTTTTTTGAGAGAGAGTAAGAGAAGGAGAGGCAGAGGGAGAGGCAGAGGGAGAAGCAGACTCCCCACTGAGCAGGGAGCCCGATGTGGGACTTGATCCCAGTACCCTGAGATCATGACCTGAGCTGAAGGCAGACACTTAACTGACTGAGCTTCCCAGGCACTGCAGTTCCTTCCTTTTCAAAAACATTCCTCAAATTAGATTATTAGTATTGGTTTTTTTTTTTTTTTTGAGAAGGGGGAGGAAGGTAGGGGAGAGGCTGAGGGGAAGGGAGAGAGAAAATCTTAAGCAGGCTCCAATCTCTGTGCAGAGCCCTACGCAGGGCTTGATCTCTTGACCCTGAGATCACGACCCGAGCCGAAACAAAGAGTTGGACACTTAACCAACTAAGCCATCCAGGTGCCCTGGTATTGTTTTTTTATATCAGTGATGTTTGTCTAGATTTTTCAGAGTTGTTTACCATATCCTCGCATTTTTGGGAAGTCCTGGACTTGTCTTCTTTCTTCCTGAAGTATTTCCATTAGAAGTTCCTTTAGTTGCAGTCTTTGGGGACTCTCTCAATTTTTACTTAGTCATAAATGTATTTATTCTAGCATCATTCTTTTTTTGTTTTGTTTTTTGGGCAGCAAAGCAAGGTTTATTGAATGATATAGCAAAGTGATAGTACAAAGCTTACAAGGAAGGAGGGGGCCTGAGAGGGTTGCCCTGCATCATTCTTTAAAGAGAGTTTATACTAGATTCAGAGTTTTTGACTGACAGTTATTTTTCCTCTGGGCTCAATTATTGGTGTTCAAGAGTCGGTTACTCTTAAATTTTTTTTTTTTTTGTAGATGATCCATTGCCCTCTGTCTTTGCTCCCCCGGCTGCTTTTTAACTTTTCTCTTTGTCTTTAGTGTTCTGCATTTTAACTAGAGTGTGCATAGGCTTACATTTCTTTTTATTTATCCTGCTTAGTAGTTTCACATCATTTCTGGGAGATGTACAGCTATCCCCTACCAAAATATTTCCACTATTTCATTCTTTTTGTTCTCTCATCCTGGGACTCTTAAGTGAATGTATGCTTTTTCATTCTGTTATACAATTTCTTAATTTTTTCATATTTTTTTTCTCCTTGCTATGCTTCATTCTAGTTAATTTCTTTTGCTGTGTCTTCTAGTTCACTGATTAATAACTTTGGCTTTTTCTGAGTAATTTGATGTTTAACTTGTTAATTGAATATTTAATATTAAATTCATCAGTTAATTCCAAATAATCCCTTGTTGATCTTTGTGATAATGACCTTTATTTATTTAAACATTTTATGCACAACTGTTCTGTATTCTGTATCTTAACAAGTTTAGTAATGAGGTCTTGGGGAGATTCTTACTTTTAAAGACTTATTTATTTGAGAGATAGAGAAAGAGGAGGGAAGAGGCAGAAGCAGAGAGAAAACTAAGCAGACCCCACACTGAGTGCAGAGCTGACGTGGTACTCGATCTCATGACCCTGAGATCACAACCTGAGCTGAAACCAAGTCGGATGCTTAACTGACTATCTCATCCAGGTGTCCCTCATGTCTTAGGAGGTTTTAAATGTTTTTCTAAAAGTTATTATTTCTGCTCTTAGTCATGGTGGCATGCCTTCTTGTGTGTTTGACTATCTTTAGTGTTTTATTCATTAGTTAATAATGTAGCCCTAAATTGGGGATTGGGAAGCCTTCCTTCAGAGATTGTCTTCTGCTTCTGCTAGTAGCCAGAGCAGACCCCCAGTCTGAGACCAACTGGACATGTTTTATGGGTCTGTAATCAGAATAAACATACCAGACTTCCCTCTCTCACCCCACTGCTGGGGTCAGGTTTAATTTCTCTGGTAAGCGTACTACTGTGGGCACCTGTCTGTGGGCAAACCCACTGCTCTGAGCTGCGTCATATTCAACCTCCTTCTGCTCTATCCAGCTCTTTATTGTTCTTGTTCCAGTTTTCTTGTTTTTGGTTTTTCACTTGTTTTTTAGAGAGGGAACAAGGGGATATTCAGGCTTGGTGACCCATCCTACCTTTTGTGAGACCACTTATGTCTCCAAGAAAATGTCCTTTCCAGGTTTTATTTTTAGTTTAGTGGAATAGAGTCCTGCAAGTATCTCGTTAGACATAATACAAAAAGTCAAGGTGGGTAAACATTTTTAGACTGTTTATCTTTGTACCACAAATATAAAAAACTGGAATTACACTGAACTGCGAATAAATTAAGAAAACTTGTTTTATGAAGGGTTAGTAGACAAGTATGTAATGATGTCGACTATCCAGAATATCCTGATTTCTGAAAACACCTCCCAAGCATTTTGCATATATTATTTTGAAAGACTTCAATGATTGCTACATATATAGTCACCTGAATGTTTTTCATGGTTTTCTTTTATATTTTGTCAGGCTGCTACCGAGGAAGAGAATAATAGCCATGGTCAAGTAAACGGTATTCTGAATGCTCCAAGCCTAGGTTCCCCAATTCGTGTCCGCTCCGAGATTACTCAGCCAGACAGAGATGTTCCATTGGTGCGCAAGTTACGTTCCATCCACAGCTTTGAGCTGGAAAAACGTCTGACACTGGAGCCAAAGCCAGATACGGACAAGTTTCTTGAGACCTGGTATAAAATAACTTTTCTTTTTCTTTAAAGCTACTAAGATATGTAATTACTTTAATCATTATCATTATGAGTTTCTCTTACATTGTCTTTCAAATAAGAAATTTTTGCATTTTTGTAGTACTGATTTGATTAAGTTCTCATCTCCATCCATGTTTTTAATTATCATTGTGATTCTTAATGTGAATTGTCTTATAAAATTGTTACAAGTTCTGTAACAAAACCTTTGGCTTTGGGAGCTGAGCAGTGGGAGCTGGTAACTTCATGACACCAGGTATAAGTTAAATGAACATTTTGAACTTTGTAAGGGATCTCTTTTATTGGAATGAGAAGATGCAGTGTAGAGTTGGAGAGCACATGATAAAAAGGTATGATATAGGAAGGAGGGGAGTATGTGAAGGAGAGAAACAAGTAATTTATACACAAGGGACAGGCAGTTAAATTTACTTTAACGAAGGTCTTTTATGAGTAAGTATTGTAGGAAAAATAGACATGAATAAGTTTATCATTCTTCCTGGAAAGAAGGAAAGGTGGAACTTTGGAGAACTATGCTTAGGTTAATATATATATATTATTAGGTTATATATATATATAATAACTATAGTTCATGTTTGTAAGTCCCATTATCCCCAAACTTTGGTAACAGAAGATAGAAATGAAACTTTAAAAGAACTTGGGATATATTTATGAATTTTCGAAGGCTGCAGTAATATTAAGAGCTGGGTGACTAGTGATAGTCACACACACTTCAGTGTACATCCGTGGTGGCTGCTATTGGCCATGAGATGTTAGGTTAGAAAGACCACGTATTTGATTGACATGGTAGTTACTGTGTCCAAAGATAATTCAGCCTAATCTAAGCTAGCTTCCATTTTTGGCAGTCCTTCATATATGTGTATTCTTCTTTCCATGGCAATCATCCAGCCTCACACCTATGTAATAGAAGCTTCTGGTTTATACATTGATGTGATCAAAAGGATGGAGTTGGGCAGTGCTTAAACATTAAGTTGTGGCTAATACTAGGAATAACTCTATAAATGCAATAGGGATAAAAGCTTAGTTTGGTAAAGAATTAGTTTCATAAAAGAATTGAACTAAAAAGAGAGTCCCTGCTGTGGGAAGAGCTGAAAAATAGACAGAGTTGAGAAAACAGAAGTAATCTAAGAAAATGAACTCAGACCAGAACCTAGAATGAGTAGGAAACCATTGAAGGGACTGAAGCACCCAATTACAAACTTGGAAAGGAAAAAACATATTACTTAAACTGCTTCCTGAAGATGAGATCAGGTCGTAGAAGCAAGTGCAGCTGAATGGTCACACTGTTGCCTGCCTGCCCCTCAGGTAGCAGAGAGGTTCATATACAGTGTCGATTGTCTTTTAATCCACCCAAATGGACAAGATACCTCAAAGCTTCCCCCACGCCACATGCCCACCCCCCACCACTGTGTGCTGCACTGTGTACATAGTGGGCTGGGCGTGCTTGAGCAGGTGTAGTGGTTCTTCTTTTTTTTT
>LNAC01000455.1:1320274-1342062 GCA_002007465.1 Ailurus styani | reverse complement strand
GTATATATATACATATATATATATATATATATATATATATATATATATATATATATATATATATCAGAAGTTCCCCCACCCCCCATACCATCCTACAAGTTTGCTGAGAGAGGTTTGAAGGAACTTAGCAACTCACGGGGGAAGGCTTGAGATAAAAATGCAAACCTTATGCCCCTATAGATTCCTGGTTAGAAATGTAGTCACTTTGAAACTAGAAAACCAAGGCCAAGTCTTAGACTTACAGTGGCCTTATGGGGTCAGAGAAGCAAGGTGGTATGTCTGAAGATTGAATATGTGTGCTATTTCGTATGAATTGAATCTATCTCTAGGCAAGCCATACCTGGGCTAGTTGTTGATTTCCAACACCATATCCCCCAGCCCCCATCTCCATCCCCAGTGTGCCTTCACGCTTTGCTAGTACTTTTGTTCAGGAGACTTAAATGCCCAGTCCTGCCTTTTCTGACCGGGAAAGGAAACATAACCTCTCTTTGTGTGAATAATAATAATAATAATAATAATAATAATTATTATTATTATTATAATAAACCCTGCAATAAATTAATGGAGGAGGATGAAAGTCATCTGGGTGTTAGGGATTTTGATTTATCGCAGCAGCCCTGGGCTGCCTGCTGCCTGCTCCCCTCCCCCCCCAAATACACTCACAGCCAAACAGAAGCACTAAATGATTGGAGGTAGATGGGCCCTTGGAGAACAATGTTGTACTGGCCAGGCAGCTGTGGGTATCACATCGTACTGGGGGATCATGCCCAGAGTCTCTGAGCATGAAGGGAACTGCCACTTAGAATACCTTCCATTGAATGGAAAGTTAGTTTGATTTTTTTTTCACTTTGTTTCAGTAAAGGAACAATTGACCCGATAATCAGCTCATGATAAATCACAGCAAATTACTCATGTACCCAAACTTGACCCAGTCCTGAGGTGAGGCTGATGTAGGACAGAAACAAAACGTACAATTGGTTTGCTATAAATTATTTTTTTTCCCTAAAAAAGGTCAACGTCTCCCTGAAGGAATCTCCCTGTTATTAGAACGACTGTGGCACAGCTTTCAGAAAATGGGATCAAGACAGAAGTAAACCAGCAAGTCATTATTTGTGATCCCAAGAAACACAGGGTAGTGTCTTTCAGGGGTAATTTAACATGGAATGTGGTTTTCTCTAAGTGAGAGGAAGAATAAGTAAAAAGGAATTTATTCCTTTAAATTCATTGTTTCTTTATGACAGGTTATAATTCACACTCTGGGTTGGAAGGTACTTCCAATGCTAATCAAGTGATTGTGGAGCCTATTAACCAGTTCAACGCCTTAGGGAATAGAAAGGCACACGGAGGCGTAACCCCTACCCTCAAGAAGCATGTAAAGTGCAAGGTAAGGCAAGACTAGCACATGTGATATGATGCTAAGTTGTGTAGCAGGAAAGGAGAGAAAAAAAGCCACAGGCTGCTTAACCTAAACATTATATATATATATCATACATATCTATATATATATATGATCTAGTTATTCCTCACAGCCATGTAGGCTAGTTGTGTTATTCTGGTTTCAAAGATGAGGAAGTGGAGGATTGGAAAAGTGAACTCGCTTCTGTAGTGAAGCCAAATTTACCACCCCAAAATATGTCTCTTTGGCATGTGAATTATTTTAGGATGATTTTTTTAAAATTTTAATTCCAGTATAGTTAATATACAGTGTTACATTAGTTTCAGGTGTACAATAGAGTGATTCAGCACTTCCATACATCATCTCGTGCTCATCACAAGTGCCCTCCCTGTCACCTCTTTCACCCATTCCCCCACCCACCTCTCCTCTACTTAGGCTGATTTTTTTTAAGAACAAAAGACTCAAGAAGTTTTTCTTTTTTGCCTTTCCTCTAACTGCCGAAAGGAATTTAGACAGACGACCTGTTCCAGAGAGGGAGCTATCACCATAGATAACTACAGTACAATATGAATTAGGTGTGGTTTGTTAAAATTCCTCTCTGTGTTCTGTTGTCTCTGGATAGCTCAGGAAGCATTTGCTTACCAAACATTTACTCTTTTTCAATTTCCTGTGCATGTTTCCCTCNCTCCCTCCCTCCCTTCCTTCCTTCCTTCCTTCCTTCCTTCTTTCCTTCCTTCATTTCCTTGTCTTAGACCGCTACCCCCTCCTCCTTAGCTCCAGATGACATGTAAGCCTTAATTGCCTGACTCCCTGTGGGCATCATAGTCTTATGGAGTCCTCATATGTAATTTTATTTTTATGTGATTTAAATGTTATGTAATTTAAATTTTATCTTCTCCTATTAATCTGTCTCATGTCTTTGACCAACCAAAAGAATCCTGAAGTGTAGATAAATTTTTCTCTCCCCAACACTTCCCTAAGTTCATGCAGCTAGCAAATGGTAGAGCTAGAACTAAAGTGTAGCCTGTCTCACTCTGGAATCTAGGGGAGCATCACCACACCACATTGCCTTCTGTAGCTTTGCAGCACAGGCCATGTGAGTCAGGGGACTCCAGAGGGGAGGGAGCTCCCGGAGATTTAGAGTACTATACCCAGGAAAGTTTTCAGAGAACAGGCAGGATGCAAGTTGGTTCCCAACATGGATAAGCAGAGGAGAGAATACCAGGTGAAGAAACAAAATGGCAGTCAGGGGTGAGGGACACTCAGAATGCTTTCTATTTCTTGGGCACTCACTTAGCTATTCAACCCAGCATCTCACTTAATTCCCCTCACAACCATCAGAATTATCCAAAGGCAAATTCTCAGTCTTCATAATACTTATTGGCAGCATTTGACCTAGTGGATCACTCCTTCCTCCTTGAAACTCTCTTCTTGGCATCTAGGACCCTTAGCTTTTTGAGTTTTTATCCTCTTTCTGGTTATTCCTTCTCGTTCTTCCTCATTTCCCTGACCTTTGATTGGAGTGCCCCAGGCCTCAGTTCTTGGACATCTTTTCTATCTAAACCCATTCCTTTGGCAACCTCATTTAATCTGAATAATTATTTCAATATCATAAATATCATGCATTCACACACACATGCATGCACACACGAATAAAACTCCCAGAACTTCCAGGGCTAGCCAAGATGGAGTAAGTTCACTTAGTCCATCTCTCCCATTAATTAAAACTGAAAATTCTGGACAAAATACACAAAGCAACTAATTGAGGAGTCTAGAAAGGAAACAGTAGATGGTGGGCAGGAGAGGTTAGTCAAAACTTGGAGAACAACCAGTACCAGTGAGATTCCTGTTTCTTTTTTTCTCTTGTATCTCCTAACTTATGTGAAGATGGCCTGGGGGCTTGAGTCACAGAACATTGAATTGGGGGTGGGTACCCAAAGCTCCAATAAAAATCATACTTTTTCTGGCCAGAGAACTGGGGAAAGGGACAACGGAGAGTCAGAGAATATGGGAGAATCCTCATTTTTAATTCTTTTTTCTCTCCTGGCTTTGTCCTGAGGTCAGCCCCAGTTGCAGATCTTCGCTGCTGTTGTGATTATGTTGGTGGTGGTTCAGGCACTTGAACCTTCTCTCCATGACTAGTGGAACCAGGAAGAGTGAACCCTGTGTGTGAACAATGTGGGAGGAATTCCCATTACTTTTTTTTCTTTCTCTTCACCCCGAGGGTGGTTCCAATGATGTAGAATTGTGTGACAGTGTGATGGGGAAGGAAGGGCTAAAAGTCTGAGAAAAATCCATTTTTCTGGTCAAAGGAATTGGGAAAAGGGAAAGTTAGGAGCTGGAGAAAATCCTAGAGAGAAGGAAGTTGGAAAAAGGGAATCCCTCTAATTCTGTGTATGAACTGATACACAGTTTATCAGCTGTGTACCAACTGATACATGGGCTCATCCCCAAGCTGTGCGTGAACAGCACAGACCCAAGAGCACAGTAAAATCTCTGAGAACTGAGCTATGATATAAAGCACTTCCAAGTCCCAAACACACTCCTGAATGTCACATATACTGGGACAATAAAGATAATGGCACTGAATCCTGAAATGATATTGGAACCACTGTCCACTGAAAGTGGGACAAAACTTGTGGTCTTAACCTAACTGGATTGATTTCCTGCTTAAAAAACAACAACAATAAAATCTATTGACATTCCACTCTCAGGAGGATTTTAACAGAACCTAGTCTCATTACATAATATCAATATGCCTAGAATGTGATCGAAAAATTTTCAACATACAAAGAACCAGGAAAATCTGACCAATTCTGAAGGGAAAGGACAGTAAACAGATGCCAACACTGCAATGATCCAGATGTTGGAATTAGCAAAGACTTGAAAGCAGCCATCATAACCATGTTCCATGAACTGAAGGTGAATTTTCTTGTAATGAATGGAAGGATAGAAATGCTCAAAAGAAAAACAAAAACTATTAAAAAAAGGAACCAAATTGAAATTTTAGGACTGAAAAATATGGTATCTTAAATTAAAAAAGAAATCACTGGATGAGCTCGACAGCAGAATGTAGATGAGAGAGTGAGCTTGAACAGATACTTAGACATTATCTAGTCTTAAGAACCAGAGGAAAATATTAAATGAAAAAAGGTAGAGATTGAAAGAAATGAACAGAACTTCAACAAATGGTGCTAGATGGAGCACCTGGGTGGCTCAGTCAATTAAGCGTCTGCATTCAGCTCAGGTCAGGATCTTAGGGTCCTGGGATCGAGCCCCACATCAGGTTCTTTGCTCAGCAGGGAGTCTGCTTCTCCCTCTCCCTCTGCCCCTCCACACCCTTCATATGCACACTCTCTCTCTGTGTCTTAGATAAATAAATAAAGTCTTTAAAAAACAAACAAATGCTGCTAGAACAATTGGACAACCAATATACAAAAAAATATACTTTGACTATACCTCAAGTCTTATACAAAAATTAACTGAAAATGGTTCAGACTTTTAAACTCATAAGACTTCTAAAGAATATAAAGGAGAATATTATTGAGACCTTGATTTAGGCAGTAGGTTCTTGGATACAAAACGAAAATCATGATCTCTAGAAGAAAAAAAGTGATCAACTGGACTTCATCAAAAATTTAAAAATTTGCTCTGCCAAAAACACTTTTAAGAAAATAAAAAGATACCACAGACTTGGAAAACGCATTTATGAATCACGTATCTGATGAAGGACTTGTAAGCAGACTATATAAAGAATTTTCCATGCTTAACAATATGAAAACAAATAGCCCAATTAAGAATGGGCAAAGATTTTAATGGACATCTCACTAAAGAAGATGTTTGGGTAGAAAATAAGTACATGAATAGAAATTTGTCATTAATCATCAGGGCTTTCCACAACGAGATACTACTGCACACCTATTAGAATGGTTAAAAATAAATTTTAAAAACATTTCACATCTGATACTGTTGGTAGAAGCACAAAATGGTAGAGCTGCTTTGGAAAACAGTTGGTCAGTTTCTTACCAAGTTAAACATACACTTACTCTATGATCCAGGAGTCCTGCTCTTCGTAGTATGCCCAAGAAGACTGTAACTTTTGTTCACACCAAAAAAATTTCATGTTATATCAGCTTTATCATAATTGCTAATAAGAGAAGACAACCCAGATGTCTTTCAGTGGGTCAGTGGGTGAACAAACAATGGAACATCCATACAGTAGAATATTACTCAGCAATGAAAGGAATGAACTGTGGGTAAACACAACATGGATGAATCTCAAACGCATTATGCTAAGCCAAAGAAACCAGATTCAAAATGCTACATACTATATGATTTCATTTATATGACTTTTTTGAAGAGGGATAAGAGAACAGATCAGTGGTTGCCAAAGGGCTGGGGATGACAGATGGGTTGGGTTACAAAGGCGTGACATGAGGGAGTTTTTTAAGGTGATGGAATAGTTCTCTGTCTTGATTGTGATGGTGGAAATATGACTATGCATTTTTTCAAAACTCATAAAATTGGACAGCAAAAAGGAAGGATTTTGCTGTAATTAAAAAGTACATTTAAAAATTCTTCCAAATACGGGACGCCTGGGTGGCTCTGTCGATTAAGCGGCTGCTTTTGGCTTAGGTCACGATCCCAAGATCCTGGGATCGAGCCCCATGTCTCGCTCCCTGCCCAGCAAAGAGCCTACTTCTCCCTCTTTCTGCCTGCCGCTCTGCCTACTTGTGCTCTTCCTCTCTCTGTCCCCCCAAAAAACCACAAAAACTTCCAAATACATTTCCAGATCAGATCTGTCCCTGTCAATCATGTATCTATCTGATATTTGCACTTGGATGTTAACTAAGTATCTTAAACCTAACCTGTCCTAAACAAAACTCCTGACATTCCTCCCAAACCTGTCCCACAGGCAGGCTTCCCCATGTTAGCTGATGGCAGCTCCATTTTACTAGTTGTTCAGGCCAAAACGGTTGAAGCCATTTTTGACATCCCTCTTTCTCTTATACCCCACATCCAGTGTCTCATAAGTCCAGGTGTTCTTATTCATCGAGAACAAATTCAGAATCTCATTACTTCCACTCCCACCAACCTGGTCCAAGCCATCAACATTTTGCAATGACATTCTCACTAGACTCGCTGCTTCTGTCGGACCTGAAGATGTACCACCCATTTGCCTCTTTCAGGAAGGACTTGATCTCAGCAGAGAGCCTTCAACCTGCCGTAACTCCTTCAAAGTCTGCTTCAGCTGCCCAGAGCCCCGTCACCCCCTCTACCCCAGACGCACGCCTCCTTGCTCTTTCCCAAGCAGACAGGCAAGAGACCTGCCTCACAGCCTTTGCACCTGCTGTTCCCTCTGCTTAACCACTCTTCCCTTAGATACCCTCTGTCTTAGTCTCTTTAGGGCTGCCATGAAAACTCCTCAAGGTTGGTGGCTTAAAACAAAATAAATCCATTCTCTCATAGTTCTAGAAGCCAAAAGTCTGAAATCCCAGGTTTCCCAACACCATGCTCCCTCTGAAGTCTCTAGGAATGAACCCTTCCTTTCTTCTTCCAGATTCTGGGGGCTCCAGACCTTTCTTGGGTTGTGGCTGCATCCTTCCAATCTCTGCCTCCACCCTAACGTGGCCTTCTTCTCTGTGTCTGTGTCTGTGATTTCTCGTCTCTCTGTTATAAGGACACCTGCCATTGGACTTAGGGCCCACCTGGATAAACCAGGATGATCTCATCTCAAGATCTTTAACTTAATCGCATAGGCAAAACCTTCCCCCCCCCCCAAATAAAGTCACATTCACAGGTCGCAGGAATTAGGAAATGGGCATAACCTGTGGGGGAAGGGGTGGGTAGACTACCATTCAACCCACCATATCCTCTTAGCTCAGTCCTTCACTTCTTTCAAATCTTTCCCCAGAAGATGCCATTTCAGTATGTGACCTTTCCCCACCACCCATCTTAAAATTGAAGCTTCCCTACTGCCTTCCCCATGTCCTTCCCTGCCTAATTTTTCTCCACAGCACTTAACTGCCATCTGACAGACTGTATATTTTACTGCTTTATTCTTTATTATTACAATCAATCCACCTCCCCCAATAGAACTGGCATGGTTTTTTTCTATTGTATTCACCCCCATAGCCCCATCTTCTAGAACAATGCCTGGTGCAGTACCAGTCTTGAATGAGTGATTAGCTCCATTCTATGAATGCTTCAGCAGGCATGGCAAGGTCAAGTAATTTGCCCAAGTGTGGCATTCAAAGCAAGGTTTCTCACACCAGAGCTCATGCTTCTAATTGTAATGACAAACGGTCCCTGACCAGGACAATTCCCTGGGGTGGCAATGACTTCTAAGGATGTCTGCTGTCTCAGGGGTTGAGAAAACATTGAACTGACTTCTTACCCTTAGACTATCTGGGACGTGTGATATACTTCTGTCATCTCAAGGTTTTCCCCTGCTCTTGCTTTTCCTAGGTAATATTCTCCACTAAAGAAGTTTTTACTTCCATCTAGCTTAAATCTGTTATGCTGCTGTGGATATTCAGTTCTTCTTCTGTGCTGAGTGGCAAGAGAGAGAGAGCAGCTGGTCTCCAGTCCCCTTGCATTTGGAGATTATTATCAAGTCACCCTGTGGGCATTGTTGGTCCAGACAAAACACATCAGACAAGTTTTTTTAGCTTTTTCCAAAAATCTCATTTTATTGTTTCCCCTCCCTCTCCCTGCAATGGGTTTCTGACAAAATGCAGGATGAGATTTTTTGGCTTGTAGCATGCACTGCCCTTAGGTGATGTTCTCTAAATAATGAATGGAACAGAACAACATTTTTAAAAATGCATGTTTTGGCACAAATTCAATTAGTGGTGTTGGCACTTGCTAACCTAGCGAATAAATGCATTTTCCCTGGCAACCAACGCCAGACTGAGCTCTTAATGCCTATTTTTGGGGGAGTTGTAGTTTGCTAACTGTACTTTTATAAACAGCAGAGGATGCCCAGAAGGTGGGGGAGAAGCAGGTAATGGTCCCATCCAATTCACAGGCAGGGAGACTGAGGTAGGAAGGGGCTGCACCCCTCCACGATGGACAGACAGCCTGGGACTTCCCATCCTGGGTCACACTGATTCATAGAACTCCAGAGGCCAAAGGCATTTGCTCATTCCATCATGCAAGCTTCTCTGGAAAGCAAGGCCAGATAAAATCCAAGCTGATGTTTGGATGGACATTATTCTGTGCTCTGTCGGCCAGATTCTCAGCCTGTGAAGCTTTGTGGCAACGTGTGTGGAGACTCATCTCAGGCTAGTTGATGGGAATTTCTATAATAAGGGTGGCTGAAGCCAAATTCTCAACCAATATAACTCTGTGAATTCCCATAGAATTACGTAAGTTGAGAATCTGGTCTATGTGTGTACATGCATGTATATAACTCACATTATTTTATGAGGTCAGTCGTAAGGATGACCATAAAAGTATGGATGACCATAAAAGTCTCTCCATTACATTACTATTTTTTTTAGAGGGGTCATGATCTTAGGCTGGGATTCCGTAGTGGAATAAGTGGGAAATTATATGTGTTTGTGTGTATATGCCTGTGCGTGTATATATATGAATATGTGTGCGCGCGTGTATATATATGCACACACGCACGCACATATATGTTTATCTACTGGATTCTGTACAAGAATAAGGAAATTCCATGTTATTTGAATCCACTGGGTGCAGTTATAACTGTTTTGTTTCTGTCTTTCCAGGAAGTCTTGTTTTCCTCCATTTTTTGTTTGATTGAAGTATGGTGACCCCAGTTTTGGACAGTCCTAATCAACCCTGGACAGATGAGCTCTTTAAATTGTTCGGAAAACGCTTGAGAATTCCATTCAGGAAGTTCCGAACACTAGAGCAATTTAGAGCTGACTGTCAGTGCCTCCCCCAGTGCAGGTGGCTTTTATCTTTGTTACAGATTGTTCAATGAAACATTTTGGCCATTTGAGTTTAGTTTCAATGTAACATTTAAACCTGTAGAGAATAAATCCCATATGTGCAAGAGGGACTAACAGCAGAGGAGACATGGAAACTTTTGCCTTCTCCCTGCAGCGATTGGTCCAGGGCCAGCCCTGGTCTGCGTTGGCAGAACGTATCAAGCCTTTCAATGAATACCATTTCTTATGCTGTGTAAAAATGGTTGGTGGTCTTGGTCTGGTTAGTCTGTGTGGGTAACTGCCTACATCACTGGCCTGAGCCCAACAGCTGGCACCGAGTCTGTGACGCAAAACCAAAGGGGCACTTGGACCCAGTGGGGAGTATCTCTCATGTCTCTGGGCCGAGGCTGATGTGAGGCATTCTGAGACCATCTTTGATGACTCTGACTGCGTAGACTGGTTTTCTTCCGGGGCGGTGTGAGTGGTGTCTCCTCAATGGTTTCAAACTTATGTCACATTTCAAGGGCGTTTCAGACAATTACTGAGCAGATTCTGCATTCTCCAAGCCTCAGGTTGGGCTCTGAGCTGAAAGAGGGAGTCCAAGCTTTAAGCTCACAGTCTGGCAGGGAAAAGGAAGGTCAAGGACTTGCCCAATGCATGGCATCCTGGAGCTGAGCAGCAGTGAGGTGCAGTGAACTGTGGCTTGTGGGGGGAGGCAGGGAGGGGACTCAGCAGAGAGCGGAGAGCCAGGTATTAAGACCTTGAAAGAAGAGTAGAACTTTGTCAGGAAGTGGGAGCGGAGGTGGGGGGAGAATGTTCCAGGCTGAGACTATCCCATGTGCAAAAGCACAACATAGTGAAATATGCAAATGGTTTGGGGAATCCCTTCAGTGGCTGGCCTCTCTGCCTCTGAGATTATTCTTTCATTTTTCCCCCCCTTTGTTTCTTTTCTCCGCATACATTCCTAACTCCATGGGCTAACACTTCTCACTTTGCTGCATATTTGCATTTGCTACCTTAATCACTTTTTCCTGTTCCTTTTTCTGGCTAACTCCGTCTCATCCTTTAGAACTCCTCCTAGGTTTTTCCAGGATTCCCTCGCTGATTCCTCTCCTCCCCAGAGGCAACATTTGATGTCCCTCATGGTATTTTCATGGCCTCTTGTACACAGATCCATAGTATTGTCATTGCTGAGACCCTTTTGACAGAGACTGGGCCTCTCACTCTGTGTCCGCAGTACCTAAAACTGCCTATTGTTGGGGAGGAAAAACTTTTCTTCTACCCTCTTAGGTTTTGTCATTGGGGGCCTGCAAATTAAACTGACAAAAAACAGATTAGCAAGAGGAGAAAACCAGATTTAAATAGATGCCTATGCTCAGGGGTTACAAAGAAATATGACTTCACATGGTTAGAATTTTTATATACCACCTTAATAGAAGATGGAGAGAGGCAGAAGGGTACTTCTGGGAGAACAAATGTCTTTTAGGGAAAACAAATGGGAACTTAGAAAAATAGATGGGAAATATGATAGTTCTATGACAATGCCTGTTGAAGTGATTTCTTATCCAGATGCTAACTTGTGCTGACTTCTCTCTTCAGTGATAAGAGTCAATCTTTCCTGGTTGTGAAATTCCCAGGAGGGGATTTATGGCAGTTGAATTATTTTGGGAGGTATTGCTTTTAGGAAGGGGGGGTTAGAAAAAGTCTTTTAGTGCAGCTGTGGACTCTCAAATATCTTCAACTCAAAATAATTCTTTGGCACTGTGGCATAGTCTAGACCTCTTCACTAGCACATAGTAGAGGCTTTTCAAAACATTTCGTGAGGGGCATCTGGGTGGCTCAGTCATTAAACATCTGCTTTCAGCTCAGGTCATGATCCCAGGACCCTGGGATCGAACCCGGCATCAGACTTCCTGCTCGGCAGGAAGGCTGCTTCTCCCTCTCCCACTCCCTCTGCTTGTGTTCCCTCTCTCGCTGTCTCACTCTGTCAAATACATAAATAAAATATTTTTTTTTTAATTTGGTGAACTGGGCCACCTGGGTGGCTCAGTCTGTTAAGCGTCTGCCTTTGGCTCAGGTCATGATCCTGGGGTCCTGGGATTGAGCCCTGCATCAGGCTCCCTGCTCCACAGGGGGTCTGTTTCTCCCTCTCCATCTGCTCCTCCCCCCGCTTGTTCTCTCTCTCTCTCTCTCTCTCTCTCTCTCTCTCTCTCAGATAAATAAAAATCTTTAATTAAAATATTGGTGAACAATGAAAGTATTCCAAAACTGCTTCTTTTCCAGTGTTTGGTAAAAAGCACCATTATTGGTTAGTTGCACAAGCCATAAACCTAGGAGTCAGTCTTGATTTCTCTCTTGTGCCACATCTCATCCATTAGCTGTTCTTGTCAGCTCTGCCTCCAAAATACATCATGAGTCTATCCACTCCATCTCCACTACCATCCACTCCTCTCAGGAACCACCATCTTTCGCCTGGACAACTGCAAAAGCTTCTTAAATGTGTCTCTCATAATTTCCGCCCTTGTCCCTGCATAACCAATCACCCACACAGAAGCCAGAGTGACCTTTTTAAAGGGCAAATCTGCATATGTCTGTCTTAGCTCCCTAGTAAATAGAGTCAGTGGTAAAACTTATGTGGTAAAGCTTATGTGGAATATTAGGATATCCAATCCCAGGGAGCTGGAGTGAGGGACAGAGGAAGTGACACAGGGAAGGATGGCAAGCCAAAGGAGGGTGTGTTGTTGACCTGGCCACTTTTTCAAATCAAGTGACACTGATTGCTTAAGCTAATGGGCTGGCTTCCAAGAAGACCTGTAAGGACTATATCCCAAGACCATCTCTCCAAGGGAAAGTAGGGGGAGGAATCCATCAGCTCCTGTCTTCTGTGGGTCAGAAGATATTAACTCCCCATAAAATATCAACTCCCTGCACTTAGGGGTTGTAAATGTACAGGCTATATACATGCCCCCTTGTCAAGGAGGGTGAAATTCCCAGGAGAGGTGAGAGGCACATGGAGGAGGCATGAGGGGAGGTGATGGTGGATCATGTCTACGTGATGTCGTTAATTACAGAGCTCATACAGAGCTGGTCACCACTGTAGTCAGGGCAGACAAACTAGCCAAGGGCCTAGTGGACAGGGGAGGTTGAGAAGATTTTAAGTGATGTCTGGGAAGCATTGGATATAATGTCATTTCCCAACCTCACAGCTTCCAATGGCTTCCTAGTCATTCCGTCTGTTAGATGGAATGTTATGCCTAGCCTACAAGGCTCCTGCTTATTCCCCAACTCGTCCCCTCCTTACTCTTTTTCAGACATCTACTTCAGCCACACTGACCTTGATATTTTTTGAATATACCACCCTGTTTTCACTCTAGGGGCTTCATGTTTACTGGTTTTCCTCCCTGCAAAATTTTCCCCTCAGATTCTCATAGCTGCTGTCTGCTTATCATAGAGGTCACACACCCCCAATGCCCCTCCTTAGAAAGCCCTTCCCTCATCACCTATTCCCACCCAGGCAGTCTCCACCAGATCATCTGGTTTTATTTTCCCCACAGCACTTATCTCCATCTGTAATCACCCCAGTCATTCCTTTGCTTACATGTAGTCCTTTTCCCATGACTAGAATGTAAATGCCATGGAGGCTTAGAGCTGGTGGGTGGAAGTGCTGAATGCCGGGCTCAGGAGGAAAATGGACCTGTTCTTATCTGACCTGAGGGCCAGGCTTTCTGAGGCTTCCAGGTAATGATTGGTGAATCAGATATAATCAATAGAGAGCAAAAGAGAGAACTAGAAGAGATCCATCCCCCAGAGCATTATGGTACATTTACTTCCATTAGTAAATTCTAATTTTGGTTCCCCTTTGTCCCCATTAAAAATCCGTTGGTGGTTGCCCATTGCCTCCAGGATAAGTCCTCCAACCCTCAGGATTGTAGAAGATTCTCCTTGATCTGAGCTCTGGCAACCGAGTTGCTGAGACCTTCATCTCCCTGCTTTCTTCCCTGCTTACTCTTTCTCAAGACTGCCGAGGATGGATGAGTAGGTAGTGCACAGTACCATTCTAGAGGGCGACATTGTCATCTTTGTGAAGAGCATCCTCTTGAGCTTAACCTGAATCAGGCAGCCCTGCCCTGCCCTCTGTCCGCAGATTTCCAAAACACCCTGCTCACTCTTGCCCCAGGGCCCCTGTGTTTCCTATTTGCTCTGTCTAAAAGGCAGAATTCACAATGTCAGTGTACCTAAAAGCTGTTGTGTCTTCCAGGAAACGTTTCCCTCTCCTCTGTGCCCTTGTAGCATCCCATGGTGTTCTGATCACGTTACTCATGCCAGTATGCTGTAACTGGGTCTGATGGTCTCTGTCCTCCTCTAGTGTGGCCACGTCAAGTGGTCCGTCCATACAATGGAATAGTATTCAGCTGTATAAAGGAACGTAATTCAGACACATGCTACAACATGGATGAACCTCGAGGACATTGTGCTAAGTGAAATAAGCCAGATGTGAAAAGATAAATATCATATGGTTCCACTTATAGGAGGTCTTTAGGATAATCAAGTTAATAGAGACAGAAAATAGAATGGTGGTTGCCAGAGTCAGGGGAGGAAGAATGGGAAGTTAGTGTTTCACTGGCACAAAATTTCAGTTTTGCAAAATGAAAAGAGTTTGGGAGATTGGTGGCACAACAGTGTGAATGTAATGAATGCCACTGAACCGTACATTTAAAAATGGTTAAGATATGGGGGGCCTGGGTGGCTCAGTGGGTTAAAGCCTCTGCTTTCGGCTCAGGTCATGATCTCAGGGTCCTGGGATCAAGTCCCGCATCGGGCTCTCTGCTCAGCAGGGAGCCTGCTTCCTCCTCTCTCTCTGCCTGCCTCTGCCTACTTGTGATCTCTCTCTCTGTTAAAATAAATAAATAAATAAAATCTTTAAAAAATGGTTAAGATAATAAATTTTATGTCATGCATATTTTACCACACTTTAAAAAAATTTTCTTTTAAGGGACACCTGGGTGGCTCAGTTGTTTAAGCATCTGACTCTTGGTTTTGGTTTGGGTCATGATCCTGGGGTTGTGAGATTGAGCCCTGTGGTTAGCTCCATGCTCAGCAGAGAGTTTGCTTGAGATTCTCTCTCCCTCTGCCCCTCCCCCCACTCATGCACATGCTGTCTCTCAAATAAATAAATGTTTAAAAAAAATTTTTTAAGGCTATAACAATATGTTGCATGCCCACATGTTCTGGTCAATGCACCATCAAATGATGGAGTCTATTTCTACTCCCCCTGAGCCAAGGAAAGACACTGTAACTGCCTTGGTAAATAGCAGGCAGGAGAAGTGCTGCTCTGTGACTTTCTGAGACTGGGTCATAACAGTTAACATAACTTCTGCCTGGGAAATGGGCCTTGGAATCCCAGAGTTATCACATGAGAACTCCAGCTACCTAGAGGCCACTGTGCTAGAGAAGCCACCTGGAGTGACCACCTAGAGCTAGAGATGCTTGAGGAACAACAGCTGTCCCAGCCCCCAGCTGTTTGAGTCTTCCCAGCATCAACCACCAGACATGAACCAGCTTGGATGGTTCCAGTCCCCCAGCCTTCCAAGTGCACCCCATCTGAAGAGTGGAGCAGGTATGAGTTGTCTCTTTTGATCCCTGCCCATGTTACAGATTTGTGAGCAAAATAAATTTTGGGCGGGGGGTGACCAGTTTGTCCCAGCTTGACTGGGTCTTTTCTGGTTTTAGTACGGAAAGTGCCATATCCCAGGAATCCCTTCAGTCCTGGGAAAACTGGGATGGCTCATGTCATGGCTGGGTTGTATCTCCCTAAATTCATATGTTGAAGCCCTACCCCTGCCCAGGACCTCAGAATGTCACTGGATTTGGAGATAGGGCTTCTAAGGAGGTGATGAAGTAAAAATGGGGTTAGAGGGAGGGTGCTAACCCAATCTGACTGGTGTCCTTGTAAGAAGAGGAGATTTGGACACAGACAACACACAGACTGAGGGGTGACCATGTAAGGACACAGTGAGAATGTGGCCATCTTCAAGCTAAGAAGAGAGGTTCAGAAGAAGCCAATGTTACTGACATCTTGCTCTCAGATCTCCAGTCTCCAGGACTGTAAGAAAATAAATTTCTGGGCCACCTGGGTGGCTCAGTGGGTGAAGCGTCTGCCTTCGGCTCGGGTTGTGACCTCCAGGGTCCTGGGATGGACTCGTGCATCAGGTTCCCTGCTCAGTGGGGAGGCTGCTTCTCCCTCTGCCTCTGTCTGTCTGTCATGAATAAAAAAAACAAACTCTTTTTAAAAAGAAAATAAATTTCTGTTGTTTAAGCCACCTGGTCTGTGGTATTGGTTATGGTAACCCTAGCAGACTAATACTGTTGGTTGCTATTTTAGACTAAATGTTTGCCCCCCGCCACCCCCTGTATGCCCAATTCATATGTCAAAGCCCTCACCCCTACTGTGATGGTGTTTGGAGATTGGGCCTTTGGGAGGTCATTAGGTTTAGTTGAAGTTTTTATGATGGGATTAGTCCTCTTACAAGAAGAGCAAGAGCGAGAGATCTCTCTTCTGGGCTCACACAGTGGAAAAGCCACGTGAGGGCATAGTGAAAGCCAGGAAGAAGGCTCTTACCAGGAACCAAATCTGCCGGCACGTTGATCTTGGACTTCCAACTTCCAGAACTGTGAGGAAGAACTTTCTCTCGTTTAAGCTGCCCAGCCTATGGTATTCTTTATGGCATCCTGAGCAGACAAGACAGTTAGCCCGGTTGTTCTTGTATTGAAGCCCTAAATTTCGAGGGTGGTTGCCCAAACAGGCAGCATCTTAGGTGAATTATATAATTGGTTTTAGAATGTCTGAGTACATAAAGCCGCGCGACAAAACAATTGACTGTAGCAGGTTAACCGCATCCTTTTCCTCCTGGCAAGTGCAAGCAATGCGATTCCTTCTATCTCTGCAATTGCTCAGTGGCCTAATCAGACCTATTGTTTATTTCATCTCCCACCCAGCGTGGGCTATCAGAACACATAAAAATCATCCTGCTTACATCTGCTTCCCCAGTCCTGACTGGCTGGGATTTTGGGACCATTATATGTCTGTAATGATGTCTCACTCCCCTCAGTAGTGTCCAGATTTATTGAATTTGAAAGTCTGGGATCTTTCTTGCTAAGGACGAACCTCCTGGGTTTATCACTCCTCACCCAAGTCTCAATTCAGAGTCACCAACAGCTGCTCGGCATACACTAGTTAGGCTGCAGGTATACTCCGCTCGTAAAATAAACACCCGATTCACATGTGTGCGCGACCCAGAATATTACCCAGATGTGGGGACAAGTACAGTGGTATCATCGGTGGGAAAAGCACGCGAGCCACGGCCGTGGGCCAAGGCCCTTGACAGAGATGATATACGACCTGGAGTGTGTGACATGCGGCGTGGTGAAGGCCACACCAGTGGACCCCACCCTTAAGGCACAGCCTGAATCTGTCATCGCTACAAGATTGTTGATTTCGGGATAAACAATCGAGATTAAAAGAAAAAATGTCCCCCGGCTCTCTGCCCAGTTTGGAGCTGGCCTCCCTTTGCAGTCTCAGCATGTTGATAATCAGAACGGACTTTGTCCCAGCAGACAGGCTGTGGGACACCGAGTCCTCTCACTTCTGTGCTGTCTGCGTCCAGCATTTGCACGACTACCTGAGCAGAGGGCAATGGTGTTGGGCTGGGACAGCGATGAGGACAAGAGCAGCTTTCTGGGGCTTGCCCACCAAGGCCCCAGTCTCCCAGCTTGAGAGAGAGAGGAGGTTGTAGCCAAGAAAGAGATGGCAATTTTTATGTTTTAAATATTTTATTGCGGTATAATAGACAAACAGAAAAGTACATAAATTATAAATGTACATCTTGGTAAGTTTTCTCAAATTGAAAACACTCACATAACCCATCCAGGTCAAGAAACAAAGCGTGACCTGAAGCCCCCTCATATCTGCCCCCCATTCACTATCCCTGTCCCCAAGGGTGACTTCTGTCTGGACATCTAGGTGTATGGATAAAATTTTGCCTGTTTGGGGACATTGTATCAATCCAATCATCAACAAATGCTTGATGTTTTCTCTGTAAAATTCATCGAGACGTCGTGTGACCTTGTAGACTATTCTTCTGGATATATAGTACTCCTTCGTGTGCCTATCTCCCAATTTATCCTGCTGTTGGTAGGCATTTGGCTACTTCCCAGTTTTGACCATCACAGAGAGTCCTGCTATGAACATTCTGGTCCTTATCTTTTGGTAATATAAGTAAACATTTCTGTTGGATGGAGAGCTAGGGGCAGACTTGCTGGATTGGGGGCGGAGGAGTGGATGAGGCAGTAGATTGTAGCAGCTTTAATCCATTTAGGAGACATATGGTTGAAAGGAATAGAAGCATGGATGTTCATTGTTTCGGTGTGTTGCCATCCCATGACTAGTCCGAGGAAATTCCAAGAGAAGAGGAGAAGAAGGTACAGCATCTTCCCCTTTGCTTTATTTTCTGGTGCTTTCTCCCGCGCACACACACACCCAGGCATGCACTGCCTGGCCTTCACTCTCATAACATGGGCTGCAAGGAGAAGACTTCTTCTCGAGGTATTCTGAGGAACTGTTATAAAGACCCCTTGCCCCCAAATATGCCCCCCATTGGCCTGATGTTGATGTCAGAATTTCCTTGGACAGACATGATAAGTGAATGACAAATGGTCGTGGAAAAGGTAATGTTTTAACTTGAAAGACCAACTCAGGCCAGTCTGAGGTCAGGTGCTTGGAGCACAGGCTGGGCCCCAACGAGTAAGCTCCTTAAGCCAGGTGGATGCAGACTGGGGCAGTTACCAGCTCAACTCGGTTCTGGGCCTCCAGTCTGAGCAGGGGTCCCTGTCAGAGTCAGGATTTGTGGACAGATCAGAGATCAACCCTGACACACATTGGAATCCCTTGGGAAGTGCTTAAAAGTTCTGATGTGCAGGCCACGCCCAGACCAAGCAAATCACTCTGGGGTGAGTCCCAGGAAATAGTACTTTCTAAAGCCCCCCATTGCCAAGAGTTCCACTGTGCAGCCAGGAGGTAATTTTGCTCCTCAGGATACATTTTGACCCCTGGTGGCTATTTGGCCATGTCTGGAGACATATTCCAGCTGTCACAACTGGGGGCAGGTGCTACTGGTGACTAGTGGGTAGAGGCCAGGGGTGCTGCCGAACACCTACAACCCAGCACAGCCCCCACCTCACCCCTAAGGTGAGGCAATCATTCCTAAGTAGAAAAGCCCTGTGCTAGACAAATTCTCATGAAGAGTGGGACCCTGCATGATCTCTTAAGAAGTCTTAGGCTTTGTCTCAGTGGGTTCCCTTGATCAGGATAATGCGATGACAAGTTATAATTTTGAGCTAGGCAATTTCTACCCTCTCCTGCCTTCTAGAAGGGAAAGATGACATCTCCTTTTTCTCTTCACCTCCGCAAAGAGGTAACCTGCCTGAAAAGAACCAGGAGAAATGATACCGAAAGATTTACTTCCCTACCTGTGGCAACATTCAGTGTGTGTCAGGGCTTCGGAATAGTGACTGGGTGACGTGTCATCGTCCTCATCGCTGAGTTTGGGCCAGGTCCCACAGTGTGTAGAATTTCCTTTGTCATATGAGATTTGAAAAATTGGAATTTTTTTCCCCACCATACCATAGGGCTTGTTGATGGCCTGCTGTTGGACTTTTGGGTGATTGATTGTATCTTAGATGGAGAGATAGAGAATGTCTTCACATAGCATAACAAAATGCCTTGAAAATGATCTGGACCATCCTGGACAGCTTGACATCTCTGCCCCAGAATTTTCTGGCACACATTTTCTAAACCACTCACTTAATTGAGATGCTGGCTTATAATAACATTTAAATGTATCACTTGTTTATATTTTACACCCTAAGGAGAATGCTCTTGAGAGTAGGGACTCTATCTTTTATTTCATATTTTTATAACACCCACCCCACATGCAAATGCATCCATTACAACTATGTCTAACAGAGTGCTGTGTATGTTTTAAGGGCTCAGGAAATGATTATAGGGGCGCCTGGGTGGCTTAGTCGGTTAAGCGCTCGACTCTTGATTTCAGCTCAGGTCACAATCGCAGGGTGGTGAGACAGAGCCCTACATCGGGCTCTGCATTGGGCATGGAGCTTGCTTAAGATTCTCTCTCTCCCTCTCCCTCCCTCCACCCCCAGCTCTCCCCCTGCCCCCCAAAAAAAAGAAAAAAGGAAAAAGAAAATGATTTTAAAAGGAAAGAGAAAGAAATGAAGGAAGGGAGGAAGAAAGGAAGGGGAGAGACAGAGGGAGGGAGTGAAGGAAAGAAAGAGGGAAGGAAAGGAGGAAGGAGATTTGATGTGAGCCCTGATAGATTTGGATCATCAAATTATACTAATATAATGACATTCTACAAGGTGTCTGATGATCCAGGAAATTTATTAGTAAGCAGTCCATTAGCTACATTTTCAAATGTTTCTAGACTTCTTCGACACCCTGGAGTATATGTATTTGTGTATTTATTTATAAATTTACCATCCACTCTTTTCTCTGTATTTCCAGGCTCTTCAGGCATTCTATAATATACTATTGTCATATATTAATATTATATATAATGTTACATACATCACTTCTTTTCAGATTAACTCTTGGACCCATTGCTTTAAATTTAAGGGTATTTCACCTTAAAAGATTTCTGGCATTGGAAGAAAAAACATAGTGAGCCTCTTATTTGAAATAGAAACTAACATTTCTCCTGGAGGTTCTTCATTTTGGGAGATAGTGTGTGTTAAAGAATTCTGGGGGGTGGGGGCGGGGAAAGAAACCAATCCATCATCCGAGTGGTGCTTAAGGTTTGGGTGGCACTGGTTCTCTGGAGACCATCTGCTGGACCAGAGCTTCCCTGCATGCCTGCGCTGGGACTACCTGGAAAGACTTATTAAAAGAGCAGCTTTCTGGAGTCTCCTCCAGACTGGCTAAAGCAGCGTCTTAACATCTCCATTTGAGGCAAGCTTCCCTGGTGATTCAGTGCACCCAAGATTTGTTGTGTTAAAAACAACAGATTTTACAAGTCCCCAGTGTCACTGCCTGATATGTGCACATGTGTGGCGAGTAGCGATCTCAGTGAGTCCCCTTGTAACTAAGGCCAACAAATAAAAGCAGCCAAGTGGAGAGAATTGCCATGGGCGCTGGCAGCAGCCGGCTCACCGCCAGGAACATCCTTTTGGGGCTACTTTTATGAGAAGGAGGAATATGCAGTTGGGTTCTCGGAGGAAGTGTCTTGTAATAACAGCCGGTGAAAATGGCAATAATCATAAACAGCAGCCACTGAGTGCTCACTCAAGGTTAAATGGTGTGATAAGCATGTGACATGCCCATGCGCCCGATCCTCCAGGTGAGGCTAAAAGGTAGGTAGAGTTACGATCTTCATGTTACAGGAGAACAGAAAGACTATTCAATCAGACAAGTCAACCCATCGGTTGAATGAAGGGCCCTAGAGAAAATTCAGGGGATAGCAGGAAGCTTCAACAATAACAAGGACTATGATGAAAAAGTCCAGTAATAATTAAGAGGGAAGACACTGGATTCATGAAACAAGAACATGACATAATCAAATAGAACACATGGAGGTGAAGTCCAAGTTCGTGGAAATTAAAATAGGGCCCTTAAGATGGTTTGTAAAGGGTTGCAAGATAAAGTTGAAAATAGGGGTGTCTGGCTCAGTCGGTAGAGCGTGTGTGACTCTTGATCTCAGGGTCATGAGTTTGAGCCCCACTTTGGGTGTGGAGCCTACTTTTATTATTTTTATTTTTTTTTAAAGATTTTATTTTTATTTACTTGACAGAGAGAGATTACAGGTAGGCAGAGAGAGAGGAGGAAGCAGGCTCCCTGCTGAGCAGAGAGCCCGATGCAGGACTTGATCCCAGGACCCTGAGATCATGACCTGAGCCAAAGGCAGAGGCTTTAACCCACTGAGCCACCCGGGCGCCCTGGAGCCTACTTTTAAAAAAAAATCTCTCAGGAAATAGAACAGGAAAGGGTAAGAAATGCAACCCGGCAGGGGGTGGGAGGGATCAGAAAATCATATGGAAGGCACATTTCACCAGCCTCACCACTCCCCCCCACCAAGGCTGGTCTGGTATTCAGCAAACATTAAGGGGAGAGCTACCTTTGTCAAGTACCTGTATGTACCATACGTCAATCTCGGCACCGTGCGTGTTTGTCTGATGTAGGCCTCTAATTCAGAGATCTGAACCACTCAGACAGAAATCCCCAAGAGTGAGGAATTGTGTTTCCCTTGAGTAGCATAGTGAAGAGTCAAAGGGATATCAACACTCAGGTCCAAGATGGCTCCCGACAGCAAGATCAGCGCCAAGGGAGAGCTAAACTGATCTGAGTAAGGGAATGTGAGGGAATTTAGGTTACATTTTATTGCCCCCTCCCACCCACCCAAGAAGAAGGAAGGGACAGA